>JANHGC010006617.1:318608-330398 GCA_027560395.1 Boaedon fuliginosus | reverse complement strand
GACTACAAGCAACAGCATTACAAAGTAGCAACAATGAAGACTTGCAAGAAATACCATTTGCCTGCAAGCAAGAACCAGTGGGACCATAAAATGGAGAAAATAATAAAGAGAAGACCGACAAAGATGATAGGGTGCTTGGAGGCTAAACTGTATGAGGAACGTCTAAGGGAACCTTCATTAGCCTAATGAAGAGTCTTAGGAGTGACATGATAGCCATCTTCAGTAGCCAATACTTGAATAGCTGTCACGGGAAAGAAGATGTTGATTTATTCTCTAACGCACCTGAGGGCAGGGTAAGGAGCAATGGGTGGAAGCTTATCAGAGGGACACCCAAACTGGAAGAAAGGAAATGTTTCTTAAGAATGAGAACAATTAGTCAATGAAATAGCTTGCCCCCATAGTTGTGGGTGCTCCATTGCTCGAGGTTAAGAAAAGACCAGACAACCATTTATCTGGAATGGAATAAGAGTGGGGCACTGAGTTGGATTAGAAACCCCTCAAGGTCCCTTTCAGTCCTATGATTCTATTTCTGTTATTAATCACTATGAGTCCATTGAAGAACATGAGGCTTCTATAGATCAGTATTTCCTAAACTAGTGGTTTCCCAATGTGTTGGACTATAACTCCAACTCTCATACTATCATACCATTTTGCTTGTAAATGATGGGCATATTGTGGGGGAGGAAAGACACTAAGTTAAGAAATATGCATTTCTGGATGGGTGGTAGCAAGAACTAAATATGTGAGACAAACTCATCAGACAAATGCTACAACATATGTATTTGAATTAAAAGTCAGGCTATAAATATATAATGATAACATTGGCATGGTGACATAACCACATATATGTTATCATTTTGGCATCATTCCTGCAGACACAACTGAACCCATAGGTATATATATCTCCAGTTTTTACTCAAATGTAACTGCCCCAGGGTTTCACATCTTCAGCATGAAGTTAAAGTGTTGTCCTGTTGGCTGGAATTTTTCACCCACACCAGCTACCACCCAGCCTTTATTTCTCTTCTGCTGCACAAATGTGTTGGAGGTGTCAGAATTAGTTTACATGGCAAAGCTAAGAAGTGTTAATCCCTGTGGTAGATTTAGTTATTTTTATCAACTGGGTTTTCTATACTGCTGCATGGAGGAGGTGTGTGTCATCTTCTCCCCCACAATGACAGCCAAGATCTGTCTTCCAGAATCACTAATGTAGCTTTCTGACTCTCAACTCAAAGCCAAGCAATTTCATAACTTGACTGGAGGTTGACAATAGTAATTATTCAGTCACTCATTATTATCACATAGCTTCAGCACAGGCTGAAGAAGCTGAGCTATTCTAATACTCGAACTGCGTAAGTTTTGTTTTTTGTTGATCTTGCTGTTTTATTTCATTAAGTGACCGTGGGTTTCATAACTGAAACTTAGCTTTAACATTGCCCAGAATCTCTCCCTTACTAATTAGAACCTGAATGAAATCCCTCCTTTCCCTCATTTCCCCAAATACCTTTGCAAATATTTTGGAAGATTGCTAAATGGTCTTTGCTTAAAGCTCTGTCCTACAGAAAATTAGCACAGAGCATGACCATTATTTTCCAAGCCTGACACAGCATTGGTCCAGGCAGTCTGAAAGACTACCTCCATTTATATGAACTTGCATATTTACTGAGGTCATCTAAAGAGGTTCCATGAGATAATCTGGAGGTATCTAAAGACCCTGTCTGAGATATACAGGAACTATCACTCAGGCCAAAGGGACTGAAACATTTTTTTTAAAGTCCAGAGAAATGACATAATATTTGAAAATGGATCAGGCAAACACTTTCTAAATTCACTAAGCTATAAGCAGGAGGAGGAGGTGGTACAGCATAATCAGATCTATAAGATTCAAGGATTTCCAGTTTGACTTCTGGTGACTCTGGAAGCAAAACACGCGAGCTCTGTGGTTTTGCCCCAGGCCTGCCAGTCTGAGGCCCCTTACAAGCGCCAAAGCCTCCCTGGAGGGGAGGTGAAGCAAAGGAATGTGGCAAGGAGGGTCGAGGGGATATGCACATCCCCTCCCCACTTACCGTGAACTCCCAGACGAGGACTGACCAGGATGGTGCTTAAAAAGGCAGCCATTTAGCTGGGACCATCCTGGGAAAAGAGAGATCTGGAGGAAGAAGACAAAATCTGAGTGGAAGCTAATCTGGGTGAGGAAAGACTTTAACGTGGAAACTCCAAGATAAAATAAAATAAATACAAGTTGCGAGGAGTAAATTGGCGGCGAACCTTAAGGGAGGCAACCTATGATATATGAGAAAGATGCTGTTCCTGCTGCCCCCCCTCAGTTTGGAGGTGATTTGTGTGGGCTCCCCTTTAAAAACTTTTGAAAAGTTCAGACGACGGGTGAGAGACTTGGATTTAAACTATATACAAAAAATTAAATTTCCGTTTAAAATGGAAGCTGATGAGGCACGGGTGGAATTTGTGGCAATGAGAGAGCATGGTTCTTTAATGATGGGCAACATGAAGGAAATATGAATGATGGGGGCTGAATTTAAACAACTCATGACTAAAATGCTGGGAAAGATGGAGAAAATAGAGACAGTAAATGGACAAATGGAACAATTAACAACACACAGAAAAAGGGGAAAAAGGTGGGAGGAGAGTGGAGTATGGAGAACGTCGTGGTGGGAAAGATGGCAGGGAATCAACGGAGGGAGAAGTGTAACATACAATCATATTTTCTCCATAACAAAAAGGATTGTGAACAAAATGACGTTAAGAAGCAACAAGGGAAGGAGCCAAAAGACCACCACGCTGGATTAAAGGAGACTAGCAGTAAAGGAGTGAAGAACACAGCGAAGAGGGTGGATAAAGACAACAAAGAAAATAGAAACAACGGAGCTGGAAAGAAATGGAAAGCAGGAGGGGACTAAGAGAGGAACAGGCTTTCCAAGGAAAAAAAGAAGAGATGAAGGCTAAAAAGAAATTAGGATAAATTGATCATATGTATTAACTTGTTTTCCTGTGTATATGTGTCTATGCTATACATTGGACATTTTATAGACTTTGAATATTTTTAAGGATTGTAATTGTGGAAGGTGATTTTAATGAAAATGTATTAAAGATATTTTAAGATATTTTGGAGGAGGGTATTAGCTTAATAAGAAAGATTTTTAGAATTTAATGAACTTAATGAGAATGAGTAATAGATAAACAGATTTTAACTAATGATTGATGTAATAAGGGAATTCAAGGATATAATACATACTTACAATATATGTGGATTGAGGATTTAAACCGGGGGGAAACTAGAAGATGAAGATATGTTTTTAACATGTGAGAGGTGACTATGTGTTGATTTGTTTCTTATGTTATATTTTTTGTTCTTTTTCTTCTGATATGAAATGTAATGATCACACATAAAGAAATTGAATAGAATAATTACTGAAATTTGAATGCAACCCAGATAGCACTGTTTGGACATACGGCATGTTTTTAATTTGGAAAAATAAAAAATTATTTCAAAACAAAAAGATTTGTAAGATTCTGTTACTATTGTCGATTGCAATAAAAGTTGTTTTAGCATTCTGGTAGAAGGTCTGGTCTGACAGTAGCTGGTTTTCTACTTACTGTAACTCCAAACAGAAACAATGCATGAAAGTCAAGAATGGGTTTCCTGTGTCTGCTTCCCTTCCCTTCCTCAGTAAATTGGACTTCCCTACAGAGACTTCAGGGGTCTTGTGCAAAGCTAATCAATACTTCCTCAAGAACCAGATCACGCTTGCATTACTATATCATTTTGTTATGCTTAAATTATCATCTTATTGATACTGAGTTCATGTTATGTTGATTTAATTTGATATAAATGCCATTTCTTTTAACATCATGTCATATTACGGAATAGCTTTCACTCTGTGGCACAAATCAAACATCAAGATTAGGATGTCAATTTATTATTATCCACTAATGAGAACAGAATTATATCTATTTAATGTAAATCAGATTTAAAGCTAATTAATTTATTTAAAGTGCTGTATACAAGCTTGTATGTTAAAGCAAGTAGTCAGTTCTCCAGCTATAAAATTTTTGCATTTAATATCTCCTGAAGTTCATTAAGCTAAATTGCTATACAATACATCATTGAATTGCAAAATGCCAAAGGATAATTGACCTTGAAAAAAACTAGTACAAAATGGCATTGGGTATGGAAGCATGACATATACTTTTGTGATTATTTTGCCAAGCATCTAGCTTGCATTATGCTACTATCCCATACTACAGTTTATAAGCTTTGGGTGGATCTATTTGACTACTATTTTCCACAAATTGATATACAGCAGAAGTCACAATATAACACTATTTAGTAGAATCACTGTGTACAGATTCAAACCAGAATGCTGAACTAAGTTGTAGCAGAAACTGCTGGATATGCCACGGAATTGTACTAATATGTTGGTTCTGATTTGCTCTTAATTTTATCTCAATAGCCAGCTGTGATATCTCTAACAATTAAAAACTGTAGTAGCACACACATTGTTTGCACATAAAAAGCCCAAAGCTCTATATCCAGTTAACTGTTAAGATTTTTGCTAGACTCAGATTCAAGTTTATCCTAAGCAAATTTTCTCTACTCCAGAAGGATGAGGACTGCAGGAATATTTTGAGGCAAATCAAGATATATTTAGTACAAATCTCTTACTGTTCTATTCTTGTAGACATTTGAGACATAGAATTTAAAGTGGGACAAGCTGCAAGCACTACTTGTGCCAGCAAGGGCAGAAGCAGTGTCTGGATATAGTAGAGTAAATTTGTTTTCTTTTTATCATATCCCACTTCAATTGTATGTAATGGAGAGAGAAATTAGTTACCTACTCTGCAGACTGGTGTGGTAGGAAAAAAAAGACTCAGGGCTTTCTAAGAGGGCAAACAATTGGATCCCAATCTGTCTTGTATTGCTCCTGACCAACCCATGAATTATTCCAGGGTCTTCTGCTGGTTTCTATTACTAGGAATAGTAGAAATATACTCAGGACTGAGGTAGCAGGCAAAACAACCCTATAACTGGACCATTACCCCATCTGTTCTTTTCTGAAATGGCTGCTCAAGGGGGTTAGGATTGCTCTGAATATTAAGCTACAACTGAATGTTTTCAACAGAAACTGAGGGTCAGTATGGGAACTGGAAGTCTTTGGGAGTCAAAACTGTGTTCTTTCCACCCAGAACACCCCCAAACAGACTGATATCATACTGTTAAAGTCCAGCCAGCAAATTTCAATTATAATTCATCTTTTTTCTGTCTTTGGTATAATCCTTTAATCCTAACCCCTATATGGAAATTGTATCTTCCATTATCATTATCCATTAGTTTTCATCCTGTGTTCCTATAGGGATTGTCTCATCTCTTCTTGCTACCTCCTACTATTGCCATTTTGCTATGGGAGCAAGGGGAGAGGAAATGTTCCTTTTTGCAAAGTTGCTCTTTCCCAGTGATTTGAAATAGTTTTGGCTTACCTTTATCATAAAAGGGGTTCTAATAAAATAGATCTGATCAAATACACATGGAGGGACTCCGCTGGTGTAAAGCAGCAAGAAAACTAAAGCACTAATAGTATTTCTGTCAGGAAATTGTGAGTATTTGAACAGAAATGTAAACTCTAAATTCTGACAAGCAAGGAGCTTAAAGGTCAGCCAAAGGGATGACCTACCTTTCCAATGACATCATTCCGGCTCAGCTTGTCCTTATCCATGACCGTAATGATTATGGTTGTCTCCCTCAGCTTCTCTGTAGGGATGTCGAACATGAAGGATTCATTGAACACCGGGTTCAGGCATCGCTTCATCACCACGGTCTTCTTCTTTTCCACCCGCTTATCTTTGTACATCAGCCACACCTTCACATAGGGATCTGATGCAAGGAAAATGGACAGGATTGCCAGTATTTAACTGAGGAAACAGTGTAAGTTATAGAGGGAACATGCCAGTACTTATCACTCTTACTGAACCTGCTAAAAATCATTTGTACGATACACTTAAATGAAATTTGAAAGTACAAGGTTCAGTTTTATTTAGAGAAAAAGGTCCAAATATAAATTTAAGTAAATTTTCCTAGAGAAATGAATTGGTGTTAGTCCATTTGGAGCCTGTGGGGGCATGAATGTACTATGTATGTAGTTCCTTAAAGCAGACCAGCCATTGCCAAGGGTGCCCTCGTACAATCCCAGAAAAGACACAGCTACTTTAAAGACTTGCAAAAAGAGAGCTATGTTCAGGTTTCTGAATACTTTGTACCATTAAAAACAAAAATCAAATATGAGATGCTGCAAATGCAGACACTACATTTAATTTCCAGAAAGTTCTTTATATTGCAAGTTGCTTCCAGTCAGATGTAGGCAATTCTCAGCTCACATGTGGTTTTTAGCCATTGTTCTGTAGACTGGAAAGCCAAAGACAGCCTTGTCCATTTTCCCCACTTGATCAACTTTGTTTATGCATGGAGATGTGCCGCCATCAACCCACCACTCAATGTCATGCTGAACTCTGGAGGGGCGGGGCTGGGATCTCAGCAAGACAGGCTGCGTTTTGCATGGGGCTCCATGCAAAGCCCCTGATATTCCTTCCTTTTGGGGGTCTGGAGGGACCTAATCTGGCTTTGTAGAAGCCAGACAATAAGAAGCGCTACAGGTGTTCAAGGGGAACAACGCAATTTCCCCATCTGGACGCCCGACAAAGCTTCGTACTGGAGAAATGGAAAAAGTGGCAATCATGTCGCTATAAGCTGAACCAGTCCCTGAAGGCGAGTGAGCAAGAAGACTGATTGTGGATTGTAGCCAGAAGTTGATCTGGGTGAGACGAGCTAAAACTGATCTGAAAACCCCAGGATTAAATTAAATATTGAGTTGCAACAAGTGAGAGAGTGGCGAAGTTAAAGGGAAGCAACTTAAGAGAAAGATCCTGTTCTCACTATCTGTTCCCCGAGGTCTGGAGGAGAGTCTCAGAGTTCCCGAGCACAGACGAACGGGTAAGAGTTGCTGGATTTAAACTTTATGCAAACTAGACTTGGCTGAATATGCAAAAGAAAGAGGAATTTGCTGCTATGCAGGACCAGAGTACTCCAATCATTGGCAATATAGAGGAAATAAAAGTGCTTGGAACTGAATTAATAGAAACAATGTCTAAAATGCTGAAAAAGGTGGAGGATATTGAGGCAAAAATGGTGCAGGTGGGGCAACAAACACTGAACTGACCGGAGGAGATGGTGGTGTGTGACGGGAGGTAGGAAGAGAGAGGCAGGCAGAGCGGAAAATGGCGAAGAACAAGCCAAAAGAGAAAGGAGATATACGTTTGTATTTTTTACGGAATAAAAAAGAACTTGAGTATGCAGAAACTAAAAAGACTGGAAAAGGGCTAAAAGATTGCCAGATTGGATTGTGAGAGAGGGAGGCTGGCAGCAAAGGAGCATCAACGAGGGCAGATAAAGGAGACAAAGATAACAGGAGCGACGGGAGCCGGAAAGAAGTAGACAAGCAGGATGGGATCAGAAGAGGAATGGACTTTCCAAAGAGACGAGCAAGGGATGATGGCTAAAAAAAACCCTTTTTAATTATAACAATTTGGCAGTATGTACTAAGAAGGTTTTTTTTTCACAATACATATTATTACCGCCGCCAGAATTGTATACGCACAAAAATGGAAATCAAACGACATCCCAACAGAAGAAAAATTAAAAAGTAAAATCATGGAATGTGCAGAGATGGACCGTTTAACGATGTTACTGAAAGATAGAAGGGACTCAAATTATTATAAAACATGGGAAAAATGGTACGACTGGATTGGAAAAGTAAATAAAAAAATACGGAGTTAAGACAATGATTGGGGATAAATAATGATAACAATAACAATAAATAATAAACAATAGAGAAACAGGGTAATTAGAGTAAGTATAAAAGGAACAAAAACTTGTAAATAAGATATAAATGGATAGAACTATGGGAAAAATAACACTGTTACCAAAGAAAATTACGATCACTCTTTTTTACTGTTTGTTTTTTCTGTATGTGTTTTTGTCTGATTGTATGTCAATGTTTCTTATTTTAAAAATTTGTACAATAAAAACTTTTTAAAAAAAATAAGATTTTTTTTTTAAATGTGGAGGTTTAGGATGTATGTTGGCTATTTTATAACCCATTGAAGTATTTTAAATGGAGTTGATGGTTTATGAGGTTTTTAATGAAAATAATATTAAAGAAATTTTAAATGGAAATATTACTAAATGAGGAAGAATTAAGAACTTAATGAATTAAATGAAACAAAAGTATGCTATAAATTCTTAAACTTAAATAACGATGTTAGATGCGATATTGAATTTAAACCTTAGTACAGATTTTTAAAATAAATAAAATGAGGATTAATGGGGAAAACTAAAAAGATAGAAAAATGGTTTATAATGGGAGGGGGGTATGAGTTGTTTTATATCCTTTTTCTTCTATTACTGATTTTATTAAATGAATTGTATTGGAGATCTATAAGGAAACGGATGGGAATAATAGTTTGGAAATGAGTGTAACCCAGGAAACACTGACTAGAACAAGATACGTTGGTTTTTTTGTAACTTTGAAAAAAAAAACTTAAAAAAAAATGTCATGCTGAACTCTTGAAACTCAAAAAGTTACTTATCTTTGGTATACACGGGACATTTTTTCCAGCCTGTTTATTTAAACAATTTGTTAATTTTGTAATTTCCCATTTACAGGCAGAATTCTAAAATAATGCAGAATGAGTTATGCTATTGTTCCAAATATTAGGGACACTCACACACACACATTAATCTATAAAAACCAACCAATCAAAACCACCCTGCTGAAATTTGACCATTTTGCCACCAAATTTCAGCAGCATAGTTTTTGAGTCATACATTCAATATATGGCTGGTTAAGTTGCTGATTCCTGCAGTGAAATATTTTGTCCAAAATTCCCATGATTCCTTTACCACCCTAAAGGAATCCAGGAAAGAAAGCTCCCTCCCACAAGTGGACAGATAAATTTCTAGAACCCGTGATCTATTTTAAAATTTCACTGTATTAGAATCTAATTTTCTGTTCTTTTACAATATTTCCTATGGAAAGTTGACATTGAATTAAACATTATTAGGAAATTAAAAGAAATACTTTGGAATGTGTCCTTTCATCCATGAGCCAACAAAACCCCTTGCAAAGATGGAGCTGATACATATATCATGGGAAAAGTTCTTTGTTGTTCCCATTGAATGTTCTGAAAGGTTTATATCCACTTTCCCTGTCGTAAAAGTAAAAATACTATACACAGATTTCCCTAATAGTTTCCCCATGATACAGTAATAATAGGATATAACCCAATTGAAGTTTCAGCAGGAATGACATATTGGATAATGCCCTGGGATGTATTTTTTACTTTAAATGATAGAAACTAAACTAAAATGGGAATTGTCTTCTCAGACCCTCAAAGGACTCTTGTTTCAGGACAACCTTTGTCCATGTAAATGGAATACCGCCACGGTTAATATTTCTCCCATTACACACAGAATCCTGGATGAGCTAGGACTGCATCATCTCTGTCAGACGGTGACGTAAAACATAAATAATACCCAATTCTTGCATCACAGCCGAAGGAAAAAGGTCTGACTATCAAAGGCATTCTGATATTTCACAGATTTCTACCAGATTTACCACAAATATAAGTGCCCAGGCTTCTGAGGCAAAGGTTAATTTGTGGATGACTTTTGACTTGAGATTATTTGCTACTGTTCTGGAATTTGATACCTGATGTTCCCCCAATATCCATGGCTTTAAGATTCCGAGCTTTGATAATATTCACAGTAATGGAGTTAGCAGAAGGATTGTAGCAAAGGGATAGAAGGAGTTCTCCACGGCTTCCCTAGAAAGAAGAATGAACAGAAATAAGAAAATTTTGTCTGATGTTTGACATCACTGATGCCCCTTCTAAAGGTTCACCATGATCAGAAATGAAGACTTCTGAGCATCCCTAAGGATTTGGTCTGTTCATTCTATACAGAATACAGCTCCACATGTTTCCCATCATAAATTAATGAAGATTGCACTCCTATAGTGAGCAAAGCAAGGGTTGAAACAAGTATTTTGACTACAGGTAGTCTTCAACTTCCGACAATAATGGAGCCTGTCCATCATGATTGTAAATTGCGACACTCATAAAACAGGTCACCCACATGACCAAAGCGATTTTATGACCTTTTGGTGGTGATTTTGTGACTATTAAGTAAGCACCACTTAAGTTGTTAAATGAATGCTGTGATCATTAAACAAATCAATTGACTGGTTTGTCAGAAAACTAGAATTAAATGCCAGTTTTGGCAAAAATGTGGTCACATGACAAGACACTACAAATGGCTGTAAAAGTGGTCTGGTTGCTAAGTGCATGGAATGTGTTCATGTGACTGTGGAGGGGGGCACTGGAACTTCAGAACTGAGTAATAAGTACCCCTGGGGAGATCTGACATAACTTCAAATGGTTGTTAAGTGTCTATTTATATATTGATGACTATCTCTATCTGTTAGTCTTAAGGCATTTTTTGTCCCTTCAGACCTTTTGCAATGCAGAAATTGAGCCAAAGGCATATATAAAAGAACCTATGGAGGCACAAAAGCATGTTGGTAAGACATTTGCTGACCTACTATTTTTGTACCTTTGTGCTAACTGGTAAAAATATTTGCCTAGCATTGGCTGAAATAATTATTTCTATTCATAATCAAAAGCAAAAAATACTTACGGCTGGTAGCTGTGTTCTGGAATGCCAGTTTGGATTACAATACGATAGTATAAATAAGCATGGGAATTCAAAAGCAAGGCAAGAGATTGCCCACGATGCGTGTTCTCTGGTTCCCTAGAAGATCTACATGAAGCAACTCCAGAAGCGATCTCCAGGATAGCTGAATTGGACATCCAGTTAGGAAGCCACTGCCATCCTCCCCATGGAAGTTTTACTTATAATTATGTGGACTATGTCTATATGTGACTGTGTATGTATGTTTACTTCTCTTCTGTCCTGTTCTCATCATATCCTAAATAATAATAATAATAATAATAATAATAATAATAATAATAATAATAATAATAATAATAATTCAGTGAATATAACCAGCAAACTGTGCTTTGTGCTGCTGACAAATAATCAGTACATTAGAAGCATTAATTGTCAAGGTGTCAGGCTTCTCTCACTGACTGTATCTGCCTTACATGGTATTTACAACCATACTTGACATCTTGCAGGTATTAAGTTTTTATGCCCTTATAATCTATATCTATAAAAGAGAGGTGGGTTTCGGATGTGTGTTTGTATGTGCTTTGTAGAAACTTACAGTTCTGCACCAATCGACCTCAAACTTGCCAGATGGTTAGAAAAACATCCTAAGAAATGCATTGTTGGGGTCTGCAGAAGGTAGAGTTCGTTTTTCACCCCTTTTTTGGGGCACAAAGAGGATGGTGGCAGCAACTCTCCACTGCGTATGCGTAGATTTCTGGCTGCCATTGCTGTCCCGGCTCGTGCACACGCACCAGCCACCTTTTCCCTCCCCTCCTGACCCCCTCCCATACCTGTCAAGTTCCCGTTTTGGCCAGGAAACTCCCACGTGGCCAGCGCGGCCTCCCTGGCTCCTCCCACCTGATCCCGGGCCTCGGGTCATGGGCGTGCGCCAGCATCGCCTGAGCTGGGGGATCTGGCTGCCCCTCCTGCCCGTCTTCGCCCCTTCAGCAGCAGTAGGTAAGCCCAGGCCCAGGCGGGGGGGGCTTCATCGG
>JANHGC010006617.1:282488-304655 GCA_027560395.1 Boaedon fuliginosus | reverse complement strand
GGGCATGCAAGCTGTCGCCCCACCGTACATGTGCACACGCCTCCCATGAGTTGAACTTGAAAAAAGCCCTCCCACCCACCCTGCCGCTATACTGACCTTTTCTTCCCTCTTCTGGAAGGGGGAACCATGTGTGCATGTGTGGGGTGTGTGTGCACATGCATGCGGGGGTCACATGCGCATGCACAATGGGGTGGGCACGCATGTGCACACACACACAAACATGAAAAGGTTCACCACCGCTGCTCTATATCCTAGTGCAAGGGTCCCCAACCTCCAGGCCGCAGCCCACTACAGCTGCTGCCTATTCAGAACTGGGCTGCGCAAGTGGTGGGTGAGTGTGACCATACATGAAGCTCCACTCATGTGAGTGGCACAGATATATGCCTGCCGCTTGCACAAATGGAGCTGTGCACATGCGAGTGCCTGCCACTCACACAAACCATCCCCCCTGTGCCAGGCCACCAAGCTGGAAACATTGGGGACCACTGCCCTAGTGGACAATCACTTAAATATGAGCCAGCAGCATGCTGCAGCTGCCAAAAAAACGTTAATGCAATGAAGTTCTTGTATCACTTTATAAAGGCTTGGTATTTATTTATTTACTTATTTGTTCACATTTATACCCCACCTCATTTCCCCGGTCAAGGGGAACTCGAGGCGGCTTACAATAATAAAAGCAATTATAATACAATTTATACACGTTAAAAACAATTACTAAATACACTCTCACATCAACATTCGTCCAGGCCTTCCGCCAGAGCCAGGTCTTGACGGCTTTGTGGAAGGCCAATAAGGTGGGGGTAGTCCTAATATCAGCGGGGAGTTCATTCCAGAGGGTCAACGTGGTAAGATCACATTTGAAATACAGCATCCAGTTTTGGTCACCACAATATAAAAAAAAGATGCTGAGACTCTGGAAAGAATGTAGAGAACAGCAACAAAGATGAGTAGAGGACTGAAAGCTAAAGCATATGAAGAATGGTTGCAGGAATTGGGTGTGTCTAGTCTAGTGAAACCTCTAGACTAGAAGTGACATGGTAGCCATGTTCCATAATTTGAAGGACTGCCGCAAAGAAGAGGGTGTCATTTTCCAAAGCACCGGAAGGCAAGACTAAGAAGCAATAGATGGAAAGTAATCAAGTACAAATGCAATCTTGAACGAAGGAGAAATTTCTTGACAGTGAGAGCAATCAACCAGTGGAATAGTTTGCCTTCAGAAGTTATGGGTGTTCTATCACTTTTAAGTGATGGCTTCCAAGAAGAGACTGGACAGCCATTTGTCTGAATGCCTGAACAGGGGGTTGGCTAGAAATCCACCAAGGTTTCTTCCAACTCTGATATTCTATGTTTTAAATTTTAAGAAAAGATCACATTATAATTCATGGTTTGATCTGTTCCATTTGTATGTCACTCCCCCCCCCCGTCCCCCATGTGCAATTGACACCTACGTACCCATTGATTCATATTACAGGAATGGTATAATTAAGGAAATGGCATGTCAATCAACGTATACGTAATATAGTTGTGATACTGCAAATGTGCCAAATTTAAAGTATTTGCATCTTCCTATAATGAAGAAAATATGGATTAATGTCATTTTCTGACTTGATCATAAATAAAATGTCAGCCTGTCTAGAGAGAAGGCTCTCCTGAAGCATTAAGAAAAAATATACTTAACCAGAGCAAAGTATCTGGTTTTCTATAGTACCCAAAGAGATGTCTCCAGGAAATAGAAAAACCAATTGTTGATAGTCTCCAGGGTATTATTATCTCTGACTCAGGAGATAGCATATAGGAATCCCAGTAATAATCACTAATAGCCTGTCCTTCCAAACACTTGCCTAAAGTCCTCTTCAAACATTGTCACAATTTGTGGCACAGAATTCCATTAATTAAATCCTGTGTGAATTTGGATTGGGGAGAGGTTGTATTTGTTGACAATTATTAACCTTCCACTTTCTCCTCAGCTTATATAACTCTATCAAGTGCCTCTGTGATGAACAATCACATACTGTATATCTTCCACGTTTGAAGGATATTCTCCTTCCCCTGCTGAGGCTATGTGTCGCCCAAATTATGGAATTAACTACATAGGGAGGTACATTTGACTCCTGCTTTCCCAGTATTTAAGATGTTAAACATACATATTTTCATCAAATTTTTAGTTGTTAATAATTTTAATGACTGCTTTTCATTGTAGTGATTCTGCTTTCCTGTATTTTTAATTTTTCTAAGCCACTTTGAATATTGGAAATTTGGGCATAAATTCACATTTCACCAATCAGTCAATTAATGTGCTTGCGGCAGCATTAGTGGCTACACCAGCAAAATATATCCTGTCCTGCCTGCTTAGACCAGGAAGGGGAAAAAATCCAATTCCAAGTTCCTAGTAAAACCCAACAATGATCAATAATATTAATGGCTATCTTGACATGCTTTGTAAGGAAGGAAACAATTAAGTAAGGATGTGAAATGCAAGCCTCTAGCATACTGTATATCCCTCTATTCAAATTCTGAGTTTGAGGCTACTACCTCCAAGATGGGTACTACTACAACTTCCATCACTTTCAATTTCCCAGAAGGACACCAAGTTGGGGAAGGCTGCTCTGCAATGATCTGACAGTGTACTTTCTCTGTACTGATGTTCTTCAGGTTCAATTAAAAGAGGTGGGAGGTCTACCAAATTCTGTGACCGCCCCCCCCCCACATTAGTTGCTATAAATCCAGTATAGAACTTCTCTGTTAGCCTTTTTCCTTAACTGCAAACCAAACTACAAACTAAACACAGAATTGTCTCTTCCAATTTTTAGTCTAACAAAACAGTATGCGAAAGAAGAGATAAAACCATACAATAACAATAATACCTTTTTCTAGCTGCTGATGAGAGAGAGATCAAGATCGAGATCTCAAAAGGGTCAATGTGATAAACAAAAGGTATTTAAAGCAGGTTAGTAACGTATTAATATATTGTTTAATGCAGTGGTTCTCAAAGTGGACTTTACGGCCCCCTAGTGGGTGTTGGAGCAGTCTAAGGGGGTGTTGGAAGCTCCACGTGGAATTAGGGGGCACTAGGAACCAATCGGTGGGCAGCAGAGGATTCAGCTGGCTCCCAAGCTGTGCCTGCGCAATGAGCCAAGGGAGGGGAGGGGCTTCTCACTGAGAACTTCCCGCATGGTTGTTAGCGATGCATGGGTCAGAGAGGTGCCAGCGGAGCATATATTCCTGTTCTCTATGTCCTCACCATTACTCGGGGCTGGCCCAACCCCCAGCAGTGCCCTAGGCAAGGGGCGGGGCATTCTGGGGGAAGGGGTTGGGCAGCTCACCCCCCCCACCCTGGGGGTGGGGCTTGACAGGGGGGCATTTAGCATTCTATTTTTTCTAATAGGGGGCAGTGAACCAAAAAAGTTTGAGAAACACTGGTTTAACATATTACAGTCCTCATACAGATATATAACTTGGTTTCTGTTGGCTTTATTAAGAGGAATGGCATAAGTGAAGGTTGCCCGTTGATCAGGATACACTGGTCCCAGTTTCTAGACTTGGGCTCCCTTTCCTTTTCCAGCAACTCCATTAAATCATTGGGTCGGTCATTTAATGGCTCCAGAAGCCAGTTCTTTGCCTGCTGTGCTCTGTTTAGACTAGCTTGTTAATCAATTCCTAGTAAACAGGACCACGTTAATGGGCTCTTCCTCATGGCTCATTTAAAATGTTATTCACTCAGCAGAAAATTATGTCAGCAGCATAAGAACTGCTGCCCATGTAGCCAACCCTACTTTACTCCAGGCTTGTGACTGGCAAAAGGTGATGTCTTCATTTATTGCATACTGGACATACTAAAGGGCTGGCAGCTTCTCCTGTTTCCCTCCCCTCCTACACTTCACTTGTACAGGGGAAAAATTCCATCCAATGCTATCTTCAACATGGGATGAGATTGGAGAGGAGATACGTTTTGACAGATGGCTAGACTGGTGGATTTAGCTAGCCATCGGCTTTCAAACAGGCTGGTGACAAGTGACCCAGAGGCCTGCACGGAAAGGAACTATTTTGTTACACAATGGCAATGTGTAACAAAATAGCCGCCTCGAGTTCCCCAGATGGGTGAAGAGAGGCGGGATATAAACTCAAATAAATAAAATAAATAAAAATAAATGTGCATTCTTTGTCTGTCTGAGACTGTTTTCTGGGCTACTAATTTATTTATTTATTTATTTATTAGATTTGTACCCCGCCTCTCTTCACCCAAGGGGAACTCGAGGCGGCAATGCACACAGATTTGTCATTATTTCAGGGTATTAAAGTCATGTTCAAAAGCAATGACAGGTCATACAGGTGAGGTCTGGGCAGAGGAAAAGGTAGGAGGCTCTTGCACTGTTTCACCCAACACTCTCATGTATGCCTCCTCTGCTAAACCAAGAAAATTTTAAACCGAGTGCCAAACACTTAGCAGTTGATCAGTGATGGTGATGGGGGTGGGGAGTGTTGCAACAGTCAAGCAAGAGGGAAAATCTTGTGCATCCTCACCCAGTTGATTCTCTGAAAGATAATTTTTTGAACCTATATTGAAAAGAATAGCTAACGAGTACATAGAGGTGTGTATGTGTGTGTTTAAATATAATCTGTTCATGACAGAATTGAAAGTTGTGTTTATGGGATGGATATATGTATTCTTTATGATGCTTTATTGTTTGTTTCACTGTTTACCTTTTGCAATTTTGAATTCTGTTCACTTTAACTACAGAATGTAACAATATGGAGGAGGAAAAAAACATTAGAATGGTCAAAGAAGTGCATTACAGTGACCCACAGTAAAGTGCCAAAACTGTTGCCCACTTAAGAGGGGAACACTCTTTTAGCAATACAGAAGCTGAGGAATAAGTTAAGGCTGCCTCAGATGAAAGCAGAAAAGTATGTAGGTGGGGATGCCTGTGTCATGATTAGTACAATGGGGAAAAGCTCAACAAGGAGATGAAAAAGACACGGAATAAAGATGCTACAGTGGAAATAGGGAAAAGAACCAGATTTTCAAAGATGAATTTATAGCTGACACAATATATACAGTTTTTTTATGTAGTTCTTTTCATGGGGATAATGTGCAGGTAGCATTTAAATCAGTTGAATATCCTTTTCAGGTCCATATCAATGTTGTGCTCAGCTTGTGTAATGACCAACCTTTGCAAAATTGCTTCAAATGTTGTTGGAAGGCTTCATCTCTCAAGATTTTAATAATCCCATTGTGAGTTCCTCTGGCAAGTCTTGCATGAATTGCACAATGTCATAAGATTTCATATGAGCTCACCGAAACCTCAAGATTTGGTGATCTTGAAAGATTCTGGCCTTTCCTTTGGATTTTAAAAATATGCCATGTTTAATTTGATGGTGACAGGCACCTTTTGTTGTGGGGTGGACACAGTTGGAGGAAAAGAGGTTAAGAGACACGGAGGCCTTTCCTTTCTCCAAATCATGCATTAACGGATATTGTAAAATCAGTGGAAAACTATCAACACTTACCATCAACATCTCACTAGTAAGGGAATTTACAAGGTCTGAGACAGATGAACGGGGCTCTGTTTTGTGATCGGTCTCCTCATGTTGAGTCTGACCTGGCACTGGTGTTGTGTTGACAACTTTTCCTCCAGAGGGTAATCTGTGGGAGAGAAGGGAAACCTTTACATATGTTTTGAATATAATAAAAACACAATATTTGTAATAGGGAGAAAGAGTATATATTACGGTAGATCCATTCAACAGGACAAAAGAAACAAAAATTATGCAGTATTACCATTTAAACATCTGGTATATAGTTTTGAATTTATCATGATCCCTTTTGTTTGTGGCCCATCTTTTTCTGATATATACCATTAAGTGGTATTGCTCAGTTTTTCCTGGTGATGATTACTAATGAGGAGGAGAATAAAAACAATATATTGTTTTCAGACTTCTATTCTACTTTTTCTCCAGGAGCTCAAAGTAGTTTACATGGAGATCTCCCTTCAAAGTATTACCATACCCAAAACTCTGGTCAGATTTTAGGCTGAATTAAAGTGCTGGCTCAAAGTCAACTTGTGATGTTTCCTGGCAAATTTGAATCTGGATTTCTTTGATGCTAGTCCAGCACTTTAACGACTACATCACATTGGCTCTCATTATCTCATGAGGCTGAGCCAGATCATGAATGCTGGTTGGATTTGCTGTGGAGCTTGCTGCCAATTCCCTTCCTACCTCACAGGCCATCAACCTTCTCCAATCACAAAATTCCCTCTGTCAAAGAGAGAAGTGCTTTTCTTTACTTTCCTTGACAGGCAATTTCTGAGATGACGTACAGCCAGATGGTTTCTCAGCCAGTGTACTCAGAGACCTAGGGAACCTGAGTGCTGGGTGACAAAGGGATATCACACAGGGCCTTAGAAAAGGAGCAGAGTTGAAAAGCTAGGATAGATTGTCTGTGACAGATCATATCTGTAGTCCAAAACATGACACAACCTGAGTTAAACCAGTCCACTGTAGCCTATTTTTTGCCAGATGAATCAAGCTGTTGCAGTATTATCTTATTATCCACTGATTATGCCCCACTGAGCTGTATCAATGATAGCATATGTAGCAACTGCCTTCCAGCTTACTTCTTTTGCAGCAGAAAGGGAAATTGCTAACCAAGAGCATCTTGACAAGTCCTGGCTTCCCTTGTGTCTCCGAAACAGCATAGCTATGGACTCTCAAGTCGAGATGAGAAGTAACATCTATGGTACAGATAAGAACTTATTTCACCTGTTAATAAAACATTTAATGTGGATCTCCATATAACATGACTTATTCCACATGTCCAACACACTTAGTTTGAATTATAGATTCACCAAAGCATATTTAAAACCTAGCCTCCTTCTGCTTCCTACCAGGGGATTCAAACATGAAGTATGTTTCTCATTGGCTTTTGTTTTAATCAGTGGTCATCTCCTCCTGACAAGCTTAGCAAACTTAAAAGAATCTTAACATTTTCAATTAGTCATCAGGATGGGATGTTATTACATCTGGCATAAGAAAGTTTGGGTTTTTGAGAAGTGAGATAGGTAAAAAAGAGAGGAACTGGTGGGCATTAGAATGTGAAAAGGGCATCTATAGGGGGAGAAATATAAATATCTTATTGTGTGAAAAACTATTTCAGACAATGGATGCAGAATGAGAGCGCTGGTTATAATTTCCAGAGGCTGGACATTCAACAAACACATATCGAGATCCACATTTGATACACAAAGACATGGAAGAGAACTTATGCAACACCTTTTGTGGATAAGTTGAAGAACAAATGCAGTATTTAGTGTCCAGTTAAATAAATAATATTCATCTCGAGATTAAATACATTTTACGTTTAAAGGTAGAAAGCTAGAAAACCTGTCCTCTTCCATTCCAATTTTTCTGAGTGTGAGGAAAATACTGAACAAATCTAGGGTAGATGTCCTTTGTTTGAAGTGTTAAATTTTCATTTGGAAGGACCTGCAGTATGTGTTACTTGGCCAGAAACCTGCTCTTTCTAAGGCCCCTTGTGTGAATTTTATGGAAGAGTTTTATATTTTTAAAATATTTATAGCACTCCCATAATCCACAGTTATTACTGTGTATCATTTGTGATGCTCTATATGTTTCCTCAGAGACAGGGAAAGTGCATCACAGAATGGTAGTATTTCTCTTCACTAGCCCCCATAATTGGAAGGAGCAAAATGTTAAAGAAATACCTCTGTGTTGGTTCCCAGAAGTATAGCAAGTCTATTCCTATAGCGGCATGGGAAGCGCTGGGCCCTGAATGTTAACCAAGGCATAAGAGGTCACCTAGTGCTGGGAGGAAAATAGCAATGCCATTTTCAATTTCTGAAGTCACAGTTGATAATTAAAAACATCAGAAGGAGGGTTTTGAAAAGCAATGGCCTTTATTACTCTAACATGTGACATTAATATATCTAGCATAATCAAGAAATAACTACCCACAGGGTTGAATGTGCCCAAGAATGGCTCGGGGTGGTAGGTTTTATCTGTCCACTCAGGGCAAAATTCTTAAAAAACCATCAGAACATATGAATGCCTTGAGGATGATGGGGTTGTTTTTCCATCTAAGCCAACTGCATTTGCTCTGATGTGATGCAACTTTTGGTGATGTCCAGCAGAGTCTTTCCCACCATTTCCTACTGGGGCCTTCCAATATAGAAGCCATGCATGCAGCTCAATTCCTGAGCTGCGGTTCTAGTTATAAGAATACATGCTGGGGGCTCTTCCTGTGTGTTATGCAAGGAGCTCCAAAAAGAGCAGGTCACCCAATGCAGAGAAAGGTTTGTTGAACAGTAAGCCTAAAGCTGACTGTTTTCAACCACAAGAGCAGGCTTAAATCTTGTCAGCAGAAGAGACTCACTGAAATTGTCAATAAGATACATAAAAAGAACTGAAGAAACATAGATAGACAAAGTGTTCCGTGACAGACGAATAATATCAGACAGATGCTAAGGGAGAAAACTTCCAAGACCATGATGAGATATGAATCTCTTTCGATGTAACACAAAGTGTCAGATGCACCAATGAACTGTTGCAATGGCTTATCACATGCACATCTGTAGATCTCCAAACATGCAGACATATCTCTCACACACTCATCCTTCCAGAATCAAAAATACTGCTATCAAGAAATAGAGCAATAAACAAATAACATTCAGGGACAGGTTCAAGCTTGTTAGACATATACAGAAGGACAAACCAAGCCGTAGGAAATTTCAGATAGAAAGGTTATACTCTGAGAAAGACCGGACACATGCAAAGAACTAGACATGCTGCCAGTGTATACCTGGAATAGAGACTAGCACATGCACACACAGATAAGAGACTGAAATAGCTGAAGAAAAAAAAAAGGTTAAAAATAAGTGTGTGTACGGGTGTGTGTAATATTAGAGAAAGTGTAAGCATATGCATGAGTTCAGTTGTCAGAAGTTATGACAAATCCAAAGTTATTTTTGCAACCACACTATACTGAAGCAGCTGCAAAGCTGTCTGGGAGTTCATGAATACTGCAGAGTCACAAGAAAAGCAAAGAGACACAAAAAGGCTAAAAAGGAAGAAGGTCTTCTATTACAGGATCTGCATGGTGCCTCCTGATAGAACAGAAATAGAATGAAATAAGTGGGTAAGACAGAGAAACACACACACACACACACACACACACTCACTCACTCACAAACATTAGTAAGGGAAAAACATCACACCCACAGGACAAGGCACTGGACTGGAGTTGCCAAAGCTGACAATGGAGGAAAGACCAGGCAGCAACAGTAGAAAGACTAGAAAGAAAAAGAGAAAGTGCCAGAATGAGATATTATAATGGGGGGGGGGGGAGAGAGAGAGAGAGAGAGAGAGAGCATGAGAAATTCATAGGCTCACTGCAAACAAGATCAGTGGAGAGAGGCCGAAGTCAGATGTGGCTGGAGTGCACCCAGAACCCTCCCAGCAGGCACCCCCTCCACCCCAGGACTGCATCACAAGGCTTGTTGCAACCACAGGGCAAGATCAGCATTCCAAGGGCCAAGCAGACATAGAAGAGGAAGGGATGCAAGGCACGAAAGTGAAGGGAGATGCAGGGGCAGGAGCACAGAGGAGTGAAAGCAGCATGGTGTGTGAAGGGAAGCAAAGAACAAACTGAACACAGCTGGAAAGGGAACAAGTAGAGACATGTTTCCACAAAACAGGCAGGAAAGAGAACAGAGGGCTTGAAACTGGTATCCCATTCCATTATTATCATGGTTGGTAATATTTGTCCAGTCCACAAGGGCTCCATTGCAGAAGGCTGCAATTTGCTAATTACATCAGTCTCTTCTACATATCAGTATCTAGAGGGAAGGAGGACATGGGTAAAGGACTGACACAATTAGCATGGCCTAACTTTGATAATTTCTGACAGTATTCTCAGGACGATGTGGGCCGAGTAATGCTTAGCCAGCAGGTTTACTGCATATACGGTACTAGTTATGAAAAGATCTCACAGGAAACCAAGGTCAAAGGAAAGGAGTAACCAAATTATTTTTGATTCAGATATCTGATTGCATGAAATTTGCTTCCCGTTGTATGGGATTTGCTTCAAATATCTGAAGCCCCTAAGATATATCAGGGTATAGCTTCTAATCCTCTCTTACACCAAAGTTATAACATCTCTGCATCTTTGGTTTAGAAGACACTTACCCTGCTTGTCCTGACCTATCCAAAATTTCCAGAAGGAAATGTTTGCTCTGGTAACATTTGCATTTAATCTGACAATGTGAATATTTTCCATATAAAACTGAAATCGTGAGTTTTTCTTTTTTAAAATATAGATCATGCAAGGTTCCTACCAAGGCATATCTAGAGCCCTTTTATAAAACATCTACTGTACATGTCTGATATTAGGTATTCCTTTTCCTGCTAAAGATGAATTCACATGAAATACAAAAGTGTGTACACTGGAATACAGTGAAGCAACTGCATTAGTGGGATATATCTAAACATTTAACCCATAATTATGGCAAGATAGATGAATTTACTATTAGCCATCTGTAACCCAGCTTTCAAATTACACAATGATATACAAATTATTAAATGGGTCTATGCTGTTACTTTGCATTGTGGATTTTTTTTTAACATTTTGCTTTAGTATGTGGTCTGTTACTGATTTTTTTACTGTTATTGAATGTTTGTTTAAATAATAATAATAAATAAATGGGTGCATGCTGAAACTATCATAAGTTATTTCATAAATAAAATTTTGAGTTTTAAAAAAGGAATAAATATTAAAATATGGACTTGCAGAGATACCTGATCGATTATGCAGTGAAGGGCCTTCTTTTCTTAAAGGAAAACTGGTCTTCTGAAGTGGCTATTTGTCTATGTAAGAGGTATGCTGTTATGAATGTAAGTATCATCTTCCCTTCAGCTTGCAGAAAAGAAGACTTTTCATCAAACAAAAAGGGAAAGGTTGGGGAGGATGGTATCTTCCCCCACTGTCCTGATCTGATTAGGGCCTACTGCAGTGGCTTTCTTTTTGCTTTGTTTTATAAATACAAAAATAAAATAAAATACACAAATGTGATTTGTGAATGAATGTGGGCCCAAGGTTCCATAGTTAAGTAAATTATTAAGACTTCTAAACTTAGAATGTCTCTCAAAAAGCCAATGTTATAAAACTGGAACTGGTCTTCATAACCAGTTCTAGAAAGATATCCTTCACTGGCTATTGCTTATTAACTGCACAACAAAGGATACTTTCACTAAGTTAAGCTTATCAAGTAGAGATGCATTATGGAATGAACATGACCCAATGCAGGTTATTTCCTCTCTTAGAGCACTGCAATGATTTGAGAGATTGTTTACCTACTACTACTTAAATTATACATTGAAAAAAGCCATGTGAAGCATGCTCCTGGACCATCAAACGGAAGTGGGAAAACATTTAGTGAAACAGTGCCTCAACACAGTTAAAAATAGCTGGTAGGTGAGAAATGATGCCAATAAATTAATTCACTGATTTTGTGAAATCTGCTCCTTCACACCATTTCACACCCCTGTGAGAACTATTGAGGGCTCTGCCTCTAGCTAGGCAATTCTTTTTGGACTCCTTATTGTTTAGCTCCTTCTATGAGTTAAACAACTATACCTTAATAAATCTCTTTAACCAACTGAGCGGAAGGTAGGGAAGAGGAAAAACAAGGAATGCGAGACTATTTATAGCTTATCATGGAGTAGCAATATGTTTACTCCTAGGTAGTTTATTTTAGGTCATTCAACAGCCAAATAAAGGCCATTCTAACTATGACAATGTTGTACCTCAATTTGGAGAAGAATTTATCTATCTAATGGGTTTCATTATAATGATACCTAAATTCCTCTATAATTTACTCCAGCAACACTATCTTTAATTTTTTTTCTTTGCCACATCTGTAAACAGCATATTTTATTTGGGCAGGTTACTAAGAAGAATTCTCCACCAAGAATTCTCAGCATTATGGCTGAGGAAAACTTCCTGTCCTCTTAAAACTTAGGTTCATTTTCAACAAATTTCATTCTGATGATAAGAGATCATGGCTGTTGACAGGCAATAAATATCAGTGCATCTCTTTATTCTTCAAACCTATTGTTCTTTTTCAGACATTTATAGCATTTGAATATTATGCCCTCCCTATTTTAACAACAAACCTGCTGACCTTGAACTAATTTTATGAAGTAAAACCAACTCACATCATTTTTAGTTAAATCTTGGTAAGTAATAGACAAAAATACTGTCCCATTTATTCTTATAAATATATTTGGAAGCAATTCCTAGAACATTCAGTAGAAATGTAGTCTTCAGTCAAGGATACTTTACTTCTGAATTTACATGCAATCATCACATGAAACATATTTGTCTCAAGACAAACCCAGGAACTGAGGTTTTCTTTTCACCTTCAGAGTGTGTGTGTGTGTGTGTGTGTGATATAGATAGAGAGAGAGACAGAGAGAGACAGAGACAGAGACAGAGAGAGAAAGACAGAGAGACAGAGAGAGACAGAGGGACAGAGAGAGAAAGAGAGAGAGAGAGAGAGAAATGCTTGTAGTGGGACATATATTCTGTGTTCAAATATTTTCAGGGATATAAATGAAAGGACTATATGAAATTGGAGAACTGTACTAGGATTTATGTGAGTTAAGTACGCAGGATACATTTGGGGGAAAAATAGCCTTGAGATTCCAGTGATTTTCCTAGAGAAACTCAGCAACCAGCAGGGGAACAACGATGCCAGCAGGATGGTCTTAGAGTGGCTCAGTTGAGAATTTTTATTTTCAGAACCAGCCTTCCATTCTTTCGTTGGGCTAGGATGGAAGGCTCTCTTTCCTCTTGCTGGTTCTTGCAGCTGAAAGCCTCTGTCTCCTACTCATACCTCTTGTCCCCCTGAGAATTCTGGTTCTGCTGGTTCCCAGTAGTTTGTAGATCAGGTATATTGGCAAAGTCGTCTTGTTCTGAGAGCCCCAAAACAAGTGATAGCACCACCATACGGCCTTCCCTGTCCAGAGGTGATCCATCCAGGGGAGTGAAGAGGCCCCAGATTCAGTGAGCAGGATGCAGGTAAAAGAGGCAGACAGCAAAGAGAAAAAAGAACAAAGCATAAGACAAGAAACTAGAAAGAACACAAATATTATAAAACTTCAATGAAAAGGAGACTATAATATGTAACTTCTGTTCCCACAATACACATTAATTTCTCAATCTTTTGATAAGTTTCAGAGCAAGAATTAACAGAGGTTAGAAGATACAAAAGAATTTATTAAAAGGGAGTTGCGTAAGACAGAGTCTAGGAAGCAAATTTCCAAGAGAAAAGCATCTTGCTACATTGACTATTCTTTGCCACAGGTAAGAAACTTGATCTATTTCTAGAATTGTTGGTTTATTTATTATTTTTACTTAATAAGATTTATATTCTGCACGCAAATAATATTTATGATATTCTCTTCCTTATGTTTTTTTCTCCCCAATAATCTGGTGAAGTAATTTGGATTGAGAGAATTACTGGTCCAAGCCATTCAGTTAGGTACCACAGATGAAAATGGATTTGGATACCACTGATTGATGATGGCAGTTTGAAACAATTGTGTTGCACAAATAACTGCACATGTTCCAGTATATTTTACAAAATTGTAGCTTGCTACACAGTTATTAAGAAGTACTAGATATTTTGGCATTATCAACAATGGTTATTGTGCGCCACCCAGAGTCACTTCTCATGAGATGGGCGTCTATAAAAAATTGACAAATAAATAATAGCTGGAGATTAGATGAAGTCATTGGAATGTAGTTATTGGAACTACCCTGGGGTCAATAGCAATGAAGTGCATTGGCAATTACTGCTACAATTAAAACTGTTTATTGTTCAGTTTATTGCTAGAATTTCATATTTTTTCATCTTTTGCAGTGGAGAATATTACTCAAATCCTTGCATATATTTATACTTATAATGGTCAAATTGAAAATCACAGTAAAGGATGCTATGGTCATCTGAACTCCCAACCAGAAAACAGAGGTTTTCCACCTTTATATATAGGCCTTGTAAATTTGTGTCCAATGTGATATTAAAGCTGATTTCTAAGTTTTAGAGAACACCAGGTATTTTTGTTCCGAACAAGAATGTTTTGGCCTTTTCTTGGCCAGCAGCTGTGTTATTACCCCTGATGCAAAAGACAGTGGTGCATAAAAAAAACAATGATGTGACTACAATTTCAGTGTTGTTCATATATCAAATATGAGGTATCTGCTTGCTGTCATCCAGGCTACCCTGTTTGTCACTCCTTGTGAGACCTTCCACATAGCTAAATTCAGAATGGATCAAACCATTCTGGTAACTAAAAGAGGCTCTGAGTAGGAATTCTGTAATAAGATCTGAAGCTGTCTGACTGCAATGTATCAGGACAAAATAAACGTCTGTGAAAGGACATGGAACTAGAAAAAGGAGCTATTATGACAGGCTAAGTATCATGGGGTATTCAAATACATTACAACTGGCCATCACCCTTTGTTCTTTCCTGTTTATCTGAGTGTCAAAGATGTTTTAAGAAACAGATAATGATACAATTTTGGATATGAATCAACAAAGAAGCAGGATCTTGCTCTGGTTTGGCTCAAATCTTGTGGTCAGCTTAAAAGAAAACCCAGAGCAAAGTCTAAGCCTGTGAATGTCATATTGGTTTGTTTGTTCTGTAAATAATAAAGGACTTCCATAGAAACTTCAATAGTGAGAGAAGTAATCTATGGCAATAAAATTAGAAGTAATGCTAAAATACTTGCCTAAGTGACAGATTATGCTATAAATTAGCTATTTTTTGATGTCTTAGTCATCATTTCTTTTACACCCCTCCTTATTCTGGATCAGACACACAGGCCTATCTGGGAAATTTAGTTTTGAGTAATAAGGCTCCTATTATGTGCTTTATTTAATAGAGAGTTTCATGGACAATGATCACAACAAGAGTGTACCAATATTTTGTAACATCAATAATATTTTGCACAGGCTGAGATTATGAATTAGACCACATTATCATCAGGAAATGCTACCAAAATTAGCCACAAATTATCTCCAGCCCAATTTCATACAGCTGTATTGCTGAGAATGGATATTTGGGACTTGCACTAAAATTTTGCAGTGGCATCCCATGTCATAAGAAGGGTGCTTCTGCTTATGACTCCAGCCTACTGCAAGAAGGGGGAAAAGATGGAGGTTTATATCCATCTTTTGGATGTGTTCCAAATTCTGAGCCCGCTGGAGTAGGAAAAATGTTTTTGTGGGTTTGATCCAAGAATACCTTTCTAATTATGTAGCAACACTGAGCATTGCCATAATAAAGCTTGAACCCTCATTCTAGGTAGGCCAGGGAGTGTAATTTTTTACTTTCCCAAAGTATCATCTCCTCAGAATTAGAAGCCACTTTTGCAAATGTTACTGTACATTTCCCAGAAATGATGTGTAACTCATGTTTTGCGGGAAAAAGAGGAAACTCTTCAAATGGTATCTATCTATTTAACACTTCAGTAAAAACTTTAAAAAGTGGATTATTTTTCTGTCGTTTGGTAGGAAGACATATGAAGCCTAGAAATTCTGAAGGGAACTTTGTTTGGCTCAGAGATGAAGCAAGCAATTCCCAAAATAGCTAGAGGTAAAGCAACCCATTTTCTGAAATGCTAAAGCAAGATTGGGGGCACATTTTTGTTTTGATTCTTAGACTGATTTACCATATGTTTGATGAGATATAAATTCAGGAGAGTTGAAGGCAGTCATTTTAAAAATTAATGAAATAAGAGTCTGCAGCTGGATGACTGAGATAGTTCATAATATCTAGAAGAACATCTCTCCCAATGTTAGTTGTCTATCAGAAAAGGAAAGATTTCTGTATGTATTTTATGCTGTCTCTCAACCTTCCCCACGTTTTTGAGACTTTCTTAGCCTGTTCTATAAAATGCTTCTGTATCTTACATACGCATAGAAGGAAGCAAGGAGATAGGAAAGGCACCTTAACTCTACACTTGTCCTTCAAAATACTTATAATGAGCTATTCACACATAAAAATGTAATGGACAGCTTGCTATATTTTCAGGGGCCTTCTATGTACTTCAGTATCCAAAGTGATACAAAGGCTAAAGTGCTTGTTCTCACTTTCAATAACAGCCAAAGACAATCACTGACTCCCAGACTCTTAGTTTATCTGTGCCTCACTTTTCCACAACTGAAGTTCAAAATGTCATCTCACGCCCAGTCACATTATTTTATTTAACGATTATTTTAATTCACAAATATATATGGCTCTGCATATCTTCTGTATCCCCTGAGTTTGAAAAACCAGGACCTTAATTTGAGGAGCTTGTCTTGCTTCCAAACAGAACTGTTAGGTTAACAGCAGGGACTGTAACAAATAATGATAAGAATACTCTTTGAAATAAAGTTATAAAAAAGCTTGATGATTTTAAGGGAGAAGATGAGTGCCATGCCATTTTGGCTCCTGAATTCCTCAAAATGGGAAGTGTTTCTGATTATCTTGAGAGTGTGGGTGAGGATTCAAAAAGAAGTACCATTAAGTTTCTGCTTTGTTATGTCTTTGAACAGATGGGGTAATCAGAATTATATACAGTATTCCAAATATGGGCACATCATAGGGCTGTACAAAAGCATTCCAATATTGGCATTTTTATTTCTAAGCCTTCTCTAATGATTTCTAACATGGAATCTATATTCTTCATAGACACCTTATACTGAATTAACATTTTCATTGGGCTTTCCACTATTAATGACCGCAATTTCTTTTTCTTGATAAAAGTATATAGGTGAATCTATGGTGTTTTGCCTCAATGAAGTTAAATGGAATTCATTTGCCATTTGGCTAACCATACACCCAGTTGCCAGAGACCCTACTGAAGCTCTTTGCAATCATTTTGGTTTTTAGCACTTTGAATAAATTTTAGAGGAGTGTTGGACTGGGTTGGACCAAAACCTACCCAATCCAGCATTCTGTTCCCATAAAGCCCAAAAAACGAAGAGCAAAGTTGCACAGATGGTAGCTACCACATGGAAACAGTTTTGGCAGTATGAAGTGACCATAAAGTGTACCCTGGATCTTAGTAACATCTTGATTTATTTCATTTCTAACATCAACTTCCCTTAGGAACCCAGGGACTAATTTAGCCTAAACACATCTTTTCCTTGCAGTTATGATCTAACCTTTAGCTTCATTTCATTTATTCCAGTTATAGCCATTTTCATAATAATGATACAAAATATTTGTAGAGAATAGATCAGTCTTTCTAAGCAGACTTCTTAGATATCTTAGACCTCAATGCTCATAATTTTCAGCAACCGTGTTAATTAGGGTCTATCACACTTGGAAGGCATTAGATTAATGGGATAGAAATTGAGACTTTGGAAACACACTCTCTTTCACAACCACAATATTTGCTCTGTAGAATTGATGGGTTGAGAATTTGGGAGAAAGAGAAAGTCTAGTTATGTAGACATTACCCCAAAGATCATCCTCTCTGAAAACAGTAGTTTTATGAATTACTGTTTTATTGTACAAACACTATTGGCATGACATATTGATCTATTCTTAGCTTTCTATTTATCCACTTCACCATAGGGAATGGAAAAGATACCAGTTTTTCCATCCAAGATCTGCTAGAATAGAGGCTTCTTTGGTATTCATGAATGAACTTTTAATTGTGCCTGATGGGTTCATGACCAAGGGCATGTAAAATTCTGCATTGGTTGAGCAACAGTTGGAGACAGTGTAAGGATTAACCATATTCAGTACAACTTAAATTTTCAGATGGCGCCTGCCACATACAACGTACTGATCTACGATTCTGCTTTTACAGACTTCTATAATAAGAATGTTAGGGTTGATTTATTTGTTCTATGAAGTCATCTCATTCTGCAATCACCAAAATTACTTACAGCTTACTGTCCAGATCGGAAATCATTTTACCCTGTACAGTATCTGCTAAGAGTTGGAACAAGACTTATTTTCCTTGGCAAGGTTTATTCTACTGTTTTTATTAAGTCAAAAGCCAGAAGATGTTCCTGTTCCAGATGGAAATAGTATTGTCAATGTTTGAAAATTAATGCCCTCATTATATATTTCTAATACCATGGCTGATTTGAACTAATTCTGTTCAGATATTATGGATAGTAATGCAAGGTTAACCATCATGGTTATGACCCCAATATATAGTCACAAGCAAAATGACTATGAATTTAGACCATCTTTAAGATGTGCAATGGTGGATCTTTGAGTTCAGATTTCAGCATTGAACTGTGCAGTAATTGGAAACATTCATAATTTTATATATATTATTATGGATATTACATGATGTAATCCTTAATAAACTTTCATAGTAAGTTTAGATCATATGTTATTTAAAAAGAAATACATTGGGAATTGAGTCAGATTTTGTTGATTGATCCTGAAGGCTTTTCTACTGAATAACTTTATTCCATGGATTTGCTTTTGTTTTTCCTGCCTTTTATTTTAAACCTCTAAGCTGTCTTAACTTCTGTCTTTTGAAATTATTCTAAGAATCTTATTAAATAAAAGATGTTACCACTAACTACAGTATTGTTAGCTGCATAAGAGGCTACAAAAAATAAAGTCCATTTATTTTCGCAGTTCATAAATTCACAGTCCATCCACTGCAAAAGCCGAAAAAGTTTGGCAGCGGAAGATGGCAAGTTCAGTATTCATTGTATATGAATATAAACCATATCATGTAAATCATGTAAATCAGAGCCTGCTTTTCTCAGTTACTAATTACTACATTTACTACCACATGGGAACAGACTGTATTCAGTTTCAAATGAATTATACATTCAGAAATACCATATGATATAGACTCTTGGATGACAATGAAGGATTATAGTTTTGGAGTTTAAAAACTTTCCGTAGGACTTGAATCCTTCTCCCTGGATATTCCCTTATATATTTATATACTATGTGATTTTTGAATATTTGGTCTTCTCAGTTGGAATGGGCGATACACAGCTTCTCAAAGGCTGTTAATTTGCACTTCTTATCTTTTCATATTTGGCTGGAGTGATCAGGAAAGATGGGTCTTGGAGGTAACAGCATCTGGTGTATAGGCAATCTTGTAAATGCAGAGGGGAAAGAATGCAAATGGAAATAAAAAGGCAAATCTCACCAGGAACTGTATTCCACTAAAAAAAAATTGCTTTAGCCAACAGCTCACTGTTTCTTGGCTTTAGAATAAAGCCTACCAAGTATTCACTGACAATAGTAAGAACTGTGAAGACCAAGGAAATATCTGCTATCAATAACTTAAGCCCTGTTCTTTGCCAATCACCATGTAGTGATTTCCACCTATCAGGTGACAACCACATTCATAGGACAATGTCATTTTTCAGCTGCACATCATTCAGGTGAGGTGTGGCACATTCAGAATAGCAATTCATTTGCTGATCTCATTCTATGAGTACACCACCTTTCCCAATTCAAAGTAAGCCAGTCGGCAAGATTTATTGTAAAATACAGAATTTAGAAAATGAACCTCACTCAACTTAAGGGGAAGCATGTCACAATGAACAGAGGAAACTATTCCGACATTCTTATTAATATTTCCCCAGATGTCCTGCATCTGCATAAAAATTGGCACAGAGATTGACAATGGCAAGGAAGGAGAATCTCCAGAGAGATTCAATTTGCCTATCTAGCTGGAATTATTTATTAATACCATCATATATTACAATATACAATGTGTACATTCAGATCAAGATTGGCCAATAGTTAAATGGCCTAATGCTCTCCTAGGCTGCATTATGTTTGATAGGTACTGATCAGAGGAAGATCGGGAGTGTACCTGCCCACTTCTATGTCTGATAACAAGATTAAGTGTTTGTCATTAGCATTAGATGAGATCCATTCTTTTACTGGTGTTTAAGTATCAGTTGATGAGATCCATTCTTTTACTGGTGTTTAAGTATCAGTTTTCTAGATAAATTTCATTAAATAAAGATTATTTTGTTCTTTGTTCTCAATTTCCTTGCTAAATTTAGTGAAATAATTTTTTTTTATAACTAATCAGTTTTTAAACAGAAAAATGAGATATTGGCTAACATATAGGACTGTTTTTTTTAAAAAGAGGGAAAAAAAATACCCGAAGCAAGGGAAGAGGTGGGTCTATGGCACTGCTTGAGATTCATCTGGGACACTTGGGCCATCCTTGTCAAAGAATGGATTAATTAGCTTTTCTATTGTCCATTTATATCATGGGTATCAAACTTGCAGTGTTACATTGTCGTCACGTTACGTATCATGACTTCCCCCCCTTCGCTAAAATGGGAGTGGGCATGCTAGGGCATGAGGCATCTGACCCATGGGCTGCAGTTTGACACCCCTGATTTATATTGAAAAGTTGTTTGTTGTTTATACCACAGATTTTATAACTGGCATACTATTTCTAGGGTTGGATGCAGGGGCTGGTTGCAGTTTGTTGGTCTATTCTGTACAAGTTTCACCAGAGAGCACCACTTGGGTCTGGTTAATTCTTGGTTGGGAGATTTTAGGGAATCACAGAGTTATTGGCTAGATTGGATGGTTGAAAAACATCCCTGACAGTAACAATGGCAAAGCATTTCCTTACTGTACTGTTGCCAACTCACCTGCCCAAGTGTCATTGACTCAAATGAGGTTTTTAATCTTTATTCTAAATTTGTGTCATATAGAATGCTTTTTAAAAGGTGCAGGTGTGATGTTCGTCACCATGGATATTTTGCCTGCTGACTTCAGACAGCAAGGCCTTACTATTGCAGCCTCCTTCAGGCCTGGAAAGGATAAATGCATCAGCATTGGATACAAGGAAACCCAGATTTCTTTTTAAACATAAACCTAAAAGTATTGGCTTTTCTGCTATTTGGGCTAGGAGAGTGAGAGTATTAAAAAGCTGTAGCTTCTTGAGAAGGAACATCAATTGGACTAAGTAGCTTGTTCTTATTTAGTGGAAGCTTCCTCCCCCCAATCAATAAGCAAATGATGTTGTGCAGAGAAGACCACAATCCCCCAGAGCGCAAATAAAATTCATCTATAAACCAGGAACCATGTAAATGAAGAGAAATCTAGAGGCACTTTCTACATAGGGCTTTGGCGTCGTCGCTTGTTTTGTGATTTGAGATGCTTGGGCAAGAAAGGCAGATTCCTATTGTCCACCTCTTAGGCTTTGCCTCTCTCAATGCAGCAAAGCCTTTGTAGGGCCATTCCACCATTTCTCTGGAGTCTCAAAATAGAACGGGGGGCCATTCTGCCATTAATCTAAGTACTGTAGTTGAGTTTTTTAAATAAAGCTCCCCAAGACAACCATGGAAGGAAGCAAGAATGGGGAGGGAACCATGCTTTCTTTTTTTGGCACTTCCTCATTAATTGGAGGGGAAGAGTTGCTCAGGCTCTTCAGCTGGAATTCTCAAAATTGCTGCCTTAAATGATTGTAGACTTTTCTCCAATGGTTTCTAGATGTTGAGCTGATTTGTTAGGAAGTAAAAACACTGGCTCTGTAAGATTATATCTCTGTGCCTGTCTCTATATATCTCTACCTCTATCTGTAAGACAAGAGAAACAAAAATGAACAAATGAATTTGTTCCACAGTTCTTAAAGGCCCTGTCTATGATGTTCTTTCAGTATCAGACAAACACATTTTACTTTCCTTGTCCTTTTTAAAGTCAATTTTGGACTTTCCTTGTCTTTTGTTTTCTTTGACTCTTCTAGATTTCACCATAGCCTTATTATTTGAATGCTGTATTTATGATATTCTAATTTTACTGTATCTTTATTTTTAGAATTTTTTGTAAACACTCAGAGCTTTCTTTCTTTTTTGATAAATATATAATTTTGAAAGCATCACCACTATCACTATTGGAGTCCCTCTGTGAGGGAGACAGGCGGTTCCAAATATGATAAATAAATAAAATAAATAAAAATAACTGCCTACAATTTAATTAGCATGTATAGAAAAAAAAATTCTCCCTAACTCCAATGATGGAAAACTGTTTATTTATTTATTATTTATTCAATTTATACCCCGCCTCTCTTCACCCGATGGGGAACTCGAGGCGTTTAACATTGGCATCGATAAAAAACAGCCCAAAAAAAAACAT
>JANHGC010006617.1:267056-282388 GCA_027560395.1 Boaedon fuliginosus | reverse complement strand
AGCTCAGAGCACATATTCTGCAGAGAGAGAAGTTCCCTAAGGATGGACTCCAGCACGAATCCTAAAAACTTGGCGGACTAAAATTCTGGTCCTGGTGGCGGACTCAGATTGAATCCTGCCACTTTATCCTGGGACACATATCTTTGCTTTCATTCATGATTAACCAAGCTGTACACTTTAATATCCAGAATACTCTTCCATCCAAAATTGAAATCGGATATAAAATTCAATTCTAATTCAAAGGCATTATTGGACTCTTTATAATATACATTTATACTACATCTCCAATTTTAATTTTTCTATGTGTAGGGTGTCATCATTCCAGGAATTACAGTCATTTCAAATCAGAAAGCAATTGGATTCCTCAAAGAAATTTTTTTATTGGAAATACCATCCTGGTACAAACTAGTGAAAAGCCAGTTTTCTCCCTCCCCCAGGAGGACCCTTCGGCTTTTGGGGATACTCATCATGGAACTGTTTCAAACCAGTCTATCTGCTCTCATCTTCCAAATCTTCACCCAGGTGGCCTCAGCAAGAGGATATCTTGTCCAGTGCACTAGATACTCCAGCTGACCCCAGTGCACCCTTGAGTCTAGGATTTTCTTTACCTCGAAATGTGTGTGACCTTCAACCACTAGCAGCTTGGGTGGTATCCTAGCTATTGGTCTTATCTGAGAGCCCACCATGGGCTTTAATTAACTGCTGTGGAAGCGGATGCCCTTTCTCTAACAATCGAGGGAGTTTAAGTTGCACAGTGACTGGGTTAACAACTTTCACTATAGAGAAAGGTCCTACAAACTTCAGACTGAGCTTCTTAGTGGCTAATTTCAATTTCATATACTTTAGAGACCTTCAGAGACCTTATTCCCCACCTTAAATTGCTGTTGGGGAGAGCGCCATTTGTCAGATTGGGCTTTATATGTTTCTGCTGACTCCCGTAGGGCTCGTTTGGTATTTTCCCATGCTTTTTTCAATGATTCCATCCACTCTGCTAGTGATATGGAGGAGGGGGGGCTCCTGGGGGAACTCAGGCATGGGGACAAACTACATGCCAGTACAATGGTCAGGCTGATTAGACAGCACATATACCCTGTGTCTATGATCATGTCCACTTCCCCCTGTGCCCCAGTCTTGGTACCATTATCCTCACTGGGATGGCAAATGGGTAGATGGCTTTCCTCACCATTGGGTCATTCTCACCTTCATCATCACTTTCGTAGGTCATCGGCATTGCGGACTCCTGGGTTGGAGGTTTCTGTTCCCCAGAGGGGAGAGGGGAGATCTCAATGGCTTGAAATGTGAATCCCCCCTCTCCCACGCTCTGTGCTGCTGTCTCCTTGGCCTGGTTGATGTGGGTGTCTTCCCCTCTGGTTTAGGGGCGGGAGCCGAGCTCTCGGCCATTTCGCTGTCTTAGCAGTTATCATTCCCAGTATCATTTGGCCATGAGCCAAGGGGGTGCTTGTTGGGCTGGGCCCCAATCCATGGTTAGGCGGTAGGCTGAGGGGAAGAACCTGCAGCTGGGATAGCAGTGGGGCCGGTGTGGGAATCCACTGCCCTTGGAGCCAACCTTATCCAGAGTGGTAGAACCAGCTGGGGAGTGCCAGCCAACTCGACTGGGGCCAGGGGTGATAGAGCAGGTCTCCTCCCTCCATAGGCCTGGGTAGGCACCACTCCCTCTCCAGACTTTTGAGGCTAACTTGACTGGGCGTCTCTGGTTGTTCTTCCAGACCCTAGTTGAGCGATGATCTTTGGCAACCCCAGGCACCTGCTCCCTCCAGGGCCTGCCATTCAGGGGTTTTCCATGGCCTTTCTCCAGACTACGGTGATCTGAGCCATTGGCCGAGCAGGCTCTCAGCAGGAGCTGGCGCCGGCGACCACAGTGGACTGGAGTTAGCAGACCACCATGTCAGGAGCCAGTTAGGGTTGGGGGTCACTCTTTTCACCAGGCAACACTTCGTTGATCAGCTGGGGTCTTGGTAATTGGTAGACCCCACCCCTCCACTATGCATCCACAGGCTCCTGATCCATAAGCATGGGGGGGCACGAAGCCGGTGCTGCTAGCAGCAGTGGGCCAGGGATGTAGCCCCATGGGACCTGGAGCTGACCATGGGTGGGACCACCGGGTTGCACTCATCCTGTTGGCTGGGGCAGTGGGTAGCCAGAAGGGACAGCCTCTCCATGGTGCACCATCTGGAGGTCCCCAATTCCTGACTCACCCAGGCCTAGTAGGGGCTGCGTTTTTGTCCAGAGGGGGATAGACGTGGTTGTTGGTTCTCTTTTTACAAGCTCCGAGGAGTCCCCCACTGGCCAGTGGTACGGATCTGGGCCTCTGCCATTCTCTTTTGCCCAACCTGGGCCTCCGGTGATCAGCATTCCAATGCTGGACATAGGCTGCGCAATTGCCCACCATACATGTTTCACTGCCGCTGCTGCTGGCCACTGACCAGGCAGTCACTACTGTACCTGTTCCTTCTGTCCCCTTCCTCCTCCATTTTGTTGTCTTCCCTAAGTCTTTCCACTCCCTGAGAATTCAGGCGAGCGACTGAGGCTCAGGACCCCGGACAGTGGCTCCTCTTGGAGCAGATAATTTTGGAGAACTGGCTTAATGTCAGTGTTCTAGGAATCACAGCCATTTCAAATCCGAACTCTGAGGCAATTCGATTCCTCAAAGAACCATTTTTTATTGGAAATACCATCCTGGTACGAACTAGTGAAAAGCCAGTTCTGAATCTTCCCGGGCTTTTCACAACTTTAAAAGAAAAAGTTTCCAGTCTTCTCAAAACAATAAATCACCTTGTCCAACCTGGATACCAGCTGTTTGCCTGGTTACAACTGTCTCCTCCTCCTGGGGCCAGCCAGCCGTTGGAATGCCTCTGACTCACCAAAGAGCTATTCTATTTTGTCTACCACATCCCCTCTATTACTCCCCCCCATCAGCCCCACACGGTGCCAGCCCGAAATCCAGCTATGGGTCTTGACATAGAGTATATATCTCAAGTTCATGGAAAACTACCAGTATATCTCTAGTACTGATTTGGCATCGAGTTACAAATCAGGACGTTGTGAATTCTATTCCCACATTAGGCACAACGTCAGGGGTGTGACCTTGGGCTACTTATTCTTTCTCTGGGCTCCAGGAAGGAGGCAAGAACATTGCAGGGATTTGTCCAGGCAGTCTCTGAGAACTGGACATGACTGAATGGAAGAAAAAAAAAATAACTAGGTATTGTTAGCTTAAAACTAAACAACAGTTTAATTTTTTGTTCAAAAAGGAATGCTATATTGAAAAAATGTAAATTTTGTGACATTTTAAATCCCTTGCATTGGGGGTTCATATTCTTACCAAAAATAGGTATTTAGCTCAGAAATAACTGGCAGCCATTTAAATTGGTCTAACATTAATCTGCCGCCTGGAAGTATTTTGTATTAAAGAAGTATTAGTAAATAATTTTGTATTCACCAAAGTTTCTTGATTATCCTAAAAGGCAGCCTTATTCAAAATACAGCGCAGAAATCTAAACAAGTCCTTTATAGCATGGATTAAACCCAGATTATCTTTATGATATCAAAATACAGGTTTATACTACCTTAAATAGAAGACCTTATCTCTGAGGACATATTAATCTAGTTATACAAATGGGGCCGTAAACCACCCAAGTCATCATATGTCCACATAAATAGGGCTGAATTTTATTGCACAGAATCCACTGGATCACACTCTATGGCACATTGCAAGTTCAAAAGAAATACTAAATCATTTAAAAAAAAAACAGCTCTGAAAGATTCCAGATGCATCTTAGCTCCTTGTGTTTATCTGCTTATAAAAAGGTTCATACAACTGAAATTCCTCGCTATTTCACAGTCAGGAGGAGGAAATAAATAATGAGTGAGTTATTCATATGCAGGAAATGAAAGTAATTTAATACAAAAGTGGTTATCAATTATTAGCTTAATAAAGAACAATGGTTAAGCAATGCTAACTGCAGTATATATTGTTAGCAGTATGGCAGTAATTCTTTTAAAGGGTTACTTCAGGTTGCTATTTCAAAATCTTTCCCATTCAGTTCTAATGTCAAAGCTGATTCTAATAGAACAAGATTAACAATATATAACTGTTATGTTGTAAGTTAAGCAATGTTTGCCTTGCAGCAAACAGTCTTTGAAGTTTTCATTCAATAGATGAAGAACATGAAATTAGTTATGCTGATTAATACCAGTCAAATATAGTCTTAGCAATGCAAAATTAATCTACAGATCCTAAACAGATTTTAACAAAGCTTGGTCTGAGTAGGAAAACCCATCTAGAATATGAAATGCTTAATAACTCCAATTATATTTTCCACAGATGAAGAGATTTTCCAATTACATTATGATTAATGCCATTTTATTGTATTCTAAGAACAGAAAAATTTAACATGAATTTTTTATGTACAATGTTAAAATGCAAATAATACAATTAGCATAAGATTAAACAGCTATTCTGATATCAGACCAAAACAGAGGATATTACTAGTGTTCTTTTCTTACATTTCATTATTACTAAGGGCCGAATATATTTTGGTTTAGCCTGCATATGTGAATGAATGAAAAATAATAGTTTCAGGATAATTTCTGAAACTATTTTTCTCGCAAGCAACATTAGAAAAATATATCAAAAACTACAAACTAATTCAAGAATTCAATATATATTTAATATATTTAATTTTGTGAAAGCCAGTCGGATACTTTAATAAGTTTTGTGTATAATAAAAAAAATCAGCTGTATTATACAGCTTTGATAACTGTTTTTTGCACAGAAAAACAGGTAGAAAGCACAAACCTACATCTTTCTTTTTCTCTCTAAAATATGTGTCTCAGAGAGTTGGTACATTCAATTTGAAAAGAAAGGCAGCAATGAGTATTTTAGGCATATCCTCCTATTAGGATTAGTTCATTTACTGAATTTGCTGACCAGTCACTCACAGTCTTTCTTTGCTTTTACAATTCACAGCATTCATCGGAAACATTAAAATCCTATACTGTGATTTTTTAAGAGCCCTATTGTATTGCATAATGGTTACATTTTCCAAATGCTAACCTCTTAAGAAACTATGCTTAGAGTTATTGATAGCAGAACATGTATATTTTATTTCTACACAGCAGCCAACAGAAAAATTAGGAAGACAGTTATTAACAAAATTCATATTTCTATAGCACAGGAACAAGGTTATGCCTGCAAATATACATGTCAATATGTTATAAAAGAAAGGCAATCATATATTTTATGAGCTACATATATACATATTGATTTAAATGTATTTCTTTGCGGATTACTTCCTTCCTCAGCACGTTTAAAACAGACAGAAAGACACCAGTAAATAAATGCTGCCAGAATAGCAAAAGAATTCTGATTTAAGAATTAGTTAAAATGTAACTTTTATGTATTTTATATACCCTTTGAAGACACAACTCTCACAATTTCAGGGTGTATTAATGAGTAGAGTGAAAAATAACATGCAGCTATTTACAGGCGGTTCAAACTCTAGATAAGTTTAAAAAGAACAACAATGAATTAATTGTTTTCCTGGATATTAAGATCTTAATTTTATAAAAATTCAGAATCTGAATTCATTTGAAATGTCTGACCTGTTTTAAATTAATTATAGCAGTATATATTTCAGAAAAAAAACAAACTTAAATGTAAAACCTATAAATAAGCTACGCCTTGTAACTACAATATTTTTTTTTCTTTACCTTTTTTGCTCACTTTGCAAATTGTTATTTCTCGATCAGTTCCAGAAAATCAAATTAAATTCCCAGCAGCTTATGCAAACCAATATAGCCAATGATGCTGAAGGGTGAGTTTTCCCCGCAAGCTGTGCTTCAAGCAGGTCGCGTCATTCCTTTCCTTTTATCACATATAAAAGTCAAAATATATGTTTTTAAATCACGAAGGCCATCAACCATTTTGACTATCCAAATAATACAGGTCAGCAATTCTCCTCTTCGGCTTCTGAGCATGCAAGCATGGGCAGAAAAATATAGGCCAAAAAGAATATAAAATATATTCCACGACAAAGTGGCTGCAGTCTTCAAGAAGAACATAATAGAATTCAGTCAAGCACAAAGGTCTCCATGGCAACAGTGAACAGAGCCCGCCCCAATGTTATTATTTATGCAACACTTAATCACAGAAAGACCCCTATTAGCTTAAACTGGAAACCTCCATCTCTCCCCCCCCACCCGTTATAAGTTGTTCTAAATTTATTGAGCTCGCCCAAACAGAAAAATCCACAGCCTTTTGGTTCATGGAATAATGTATATATTCACTTTGCCACATAAGCTTTGTCTGCCAAACAGACAAGTGGATCTTTTGCATACAGTTTGAGTTTAATGCTGTTCCTGTTTTAAAATTCAACATGCCTACTCCACAAAGAGACCTTGTGTTTTAAAGTGGTTCACTCAGCAATGTGGTAAGCTGGTGTAAAATATGTTCAGGGTATCATTCTATAGAAACAGAAGAAAAAAGCAGAAGAAAGAGAGAGAGAGAGAGAGAGAGACTTTGTCATATCTACTGCCACTAACCTATTTCCATCCTAGCTTTTAAGAAAAAAAAAGCCATTCATTTTTATTTTTATTTTTTTTATATTTTTATTAATGTGATTGTAGGGGCTCACCTTGGACTACCTGAAGATAGTGAGAAATGTGCCCTTGATCTCAATTCTCAATGAAAAGTATCTTAACAATCAAATAATTCATTCAATAGTTATTTGCTATAACTTGAAGCATTGGAAATGGCTGTCTGATCTACCTTTTGATTAGCACTATCTACTCTATTAGGAGAAACTGATAGAAATGTATGTCAATCTGCGTATTGTCAGAAGGTGCCAATAACTGGAGAAGCAACTCAGTTCTATAGACTGCTAAACCTTGGTACTTAACTATTGATGCTACTTACTTACCGGTATTATCTAGTATGCTACATCATTCCTTTCACTTCCATCAATGCTGGGAAACTTGCAGTGAGGTCCTCAAACTGTGGGTTATGACCTCTGGATGACCATGAATAAATATGAATGAGATCATAACCTTTTATGGCTTGCCACTCAAAACCGAGTCACTTTGAGAAGTCAATCCTATTCTTTCTGGACAAACAGAAGCCGGCTAGTCCATACAGTGAGTCCAGGTTCTTGTCTTTCTGCAGGCTAGATACCTGTGGAACCTTCTGCTTTCCAGGTTCAACACTTGGCAGTTGTGAAGCTGTACAACTCTTGTGCAGGATGGCTAGCTAACTGATAGCAAGCTGACCAGGAAGTAGGATGAGAACGATAACCCTAACCCTAACTTTTTCTAAAGGGCACATCTGCCAGTCCAGGTTGCAAAATTGGGAGTGGAAGGGAAGGGAACATCTGTAATATGGAGAAAGGGGCGATGGAATACGCAAGAATGTAGGGGAAGTGGTGTGCTTTGTGAATAGAGGCAGTAGGGTGAGTTGAATGAATGAATGAATTTCTTTATTGACAGCCTTTTTGGCCTTATCAATACGTCTCAAAATTTATTACATTTAAAACAAAATACATTTAAGGTACATTAAAATCACATCACAAAGGCTACAGAGATTCCAAATTACCTCTGTACACCCTTACTTCCAAACTGAAACAGCATCAACCCCAAAGGCGCCTTCATCCTGAGATCCACCAACAATCCACCTCCATACCCACCCAAGATTTAAATCAAGTGGTCTTTCTTACAATCCACTGCATTCTGCTGCACCCACCCCATCCTCAACTCCATCAACTTGACAGCAAACCTGGCAATCCACTTGACCAATTGCATGTTGGAGCCCATCAATGTTTATGTTGTATATACGGGTATCATGACATTGTTGTATTGATAAATCATAATAATGTGCATGTTTCAGCTGAAGACTAGAAACACTGCTACATAAATCAATTAAATATTGGACCCCAGTATTGGAAATCTTTGACAAAAGTATTTTACTGCAGCCTCATTTATGCACAACTGAGCTCAATCTCTGTCCAAAATGTCTATTCCACATTCAAGCTGGATAGATCAATCTACCCAACCACTTTTTTCTTTTGTAAATAAATGGAAAAAACTAGCCTGGGGGAAAACAAGAGATTATTCTCCTGTTCCAACAAAAACGTATCTTTTACAGAAAGCATCTATGAAGAATAGTTGCTATCTCTGTTGCACTAATAAATCACTTAGTATTTTAAATGCAATAATTAATTTAAAAAGAGCTAGAAAGGATATCATTAAACACCATCTTGGATAAGATCCTGCCCTGAAAAATATTTGTCTGTTGTTCCCTGAAAACTTCAGAACATCAAATATGTTACATTGTTCAAATGCTGATGTTAAAGTTAAAATATTAAAATATTCTAATAATATTTTACCAAAATATTTTCTAAAATGAAAAGCCTTTGCACATTATTTTCGTTGATTTCTGTGAGTAATTTTTTCCTTCTTCTTAATCTTCTCACTAAATACATTCAATGCCTCCTATTTTTCATAATGTAATTTACCTTTCAATCCTGCTACCATTCTCATAATCATTGTTTATTTGCAACAAATTTTGATATACAGCATACTATCAAGGGTACCTCATCAGTGTCTTTTAGCTCTATTTGGGAATATATGCATAACTAAAGAGAACAGCAATTATTAATAATTAACGCTATTCCTATATAATACATTTACAAGATGGTTTTGTTCTCCTAACACTATAGACACAATTTTACATCATTTCTTGCAACAGTGTTTATAAAGCTGATTAACAAAAGATTTTTAACAAGCTTGGACCTGTTATGCTGCTTTAATTTTATGCACCTTGAAACATAATGTAATTATGAGGCAAGGTTCACTAAACAATATATTGTTTGCTAAACCAATTATCTCGATGTGTATGTGAATCTTTGATCTCAACTGTTCCTGACTAGTAGTGAAAGAAAGCAGAATATATTAATGCTAGTATTATACAGATGTGTTTGTTTGTATTGTCAGTAATGTGTAGCTATATGTAAATATGACTATACTGTTCAGCTACACGAATATAATATACAATTTACAGATTTTCCAGGAATGGAAACACGCAAGACAAATACACACATGTCTATGTGCTTTGTGGTATTTACATACTCCACAACCTCGCTTTGCTATGTCCCATTTAGATCAACAGGTAATAGAAAGAATATTGTACAGGCAAACCAAACGTAAAGGATAGTTGACGGTACCCCATTCCAAAGAAAATAATGGATTTTATCACACCTCTAGATAAGGGAAGAGCAAAGCTTCAGATTATTTCTCTGGGCTTGGAATTTAGAAACTGTCATCAACAGGGGAAGTATTGAAAACAGATTAAAAATAACGCACACTTCAAACTGCTCTGACAAATCTTCTTTTACAGCTCACAGCAAGGAAGATAGGCAGGATGTCATGAATAAGAAATCCAAGACTGTAATTGTGAAGGAGAAGGAGGGAGCGAAGCATCCCTTTCAGAGACATTTGCCAGCTCTCCCGTAAGGTCAGTGCACAAAAAAGATTTTTTCCTTTAGCACTTAGGTTTTCTTCTCCCTCCCACTCAAGGCAAAATTATTCTAGAGAGAAGAGGCAGTTCAAGTCCCTTAAGAGTCAGTGGCATGGGTCTGTCCCTTATCAGCACAGGTCAGCAAACTGCACTCCACAAACTGGCAGACTTGTGGCAGTGGTTCTTTCTTCTAGCCCCTGAAGCCGCCAATTAACTTCTGAAAACTTGAAGATGTGATACAATTATACAATTCTGCTACACACCCCCGTGTTGCTCAAATGATGCAGAAAATTACATTACCCGGACAGAGAATAAATTAGGCGATTGTCTAATTTGACCCTTATTCTGAGACCTTGTTCTCCATATTCTAAACACTTTTACGCTGTACTTGTTTTCTGAGAGGACAGCAAGTCTGTATCCATGGCTGTTAAATGAAAAACATTTGAAGATTTTCATTGAGCATTTTAGAAAGGTTAAGAAATGAAACTGTTTAAGGATCACAATTGTTGCAATAGGTAAGAATAAGAAAAATGTCCTCCTCTGGAATTAGGAAGTGTCGTTTCTGTACTGAGAGAATTGACTCTTCCACATCATTTTACAAGTTCTGAGGAGTTTAAAGGAAGAAGTTGCTTCTCAACAAAGGACAGACTAACAAGACAGGCAAATTATTGACTTGTCTGCAATCAGCTTGAAGCTAACTGCACCGCAGTTATCAAGTGGACATTCACCAAATAGAACAATAAACAAATGCAAGTTACACAGAAAGGAAGTCAAAAGAGTGAAGAAACTTACAGGAAAGATTTCATATCCAAGCCTCGGTTCCGAATCTGCCCCACCATATGATCCCAGCTCCCAGGGTTGGAGCGACTACGGCCACCAGCTGTCCTCTGCTTGGAGCCAGCGGACGTCCCTTGCCGTGACTGCCCACTCCGACAGCCCCGAGGGTTGCCAGTGGCTGAGGAGGAGCTGGTGTGGGACTGCAGGTGACCCAGGCTCTGGCTGGTGGTGGGCTGGCAGTGGCTGGGGTTCTGATGCTGGCTGAGTGGCTGTTGGAGGCTTTGCTGGCGCAAGAGGGTGCGCGGGCGCTGGCATTTCGGGTCTCCTGCTGAGGTGGGGATATACTCAAGGGTAGTGGCTGTGGACATGGTGGAATCCTCAAAACTTACGGAGGTGGAGGGCAAGGAAAAGGAGAAAAAGGAGAAGAAGGTAAAGGGGCAAAATTGGAGGAAGGAAAAGCAGAGTGTTAAAGAGAAGATGCCCCAGCACAGCATTCTCTCAGCCAGGCATGGTTGGAAGCGACACACTGTCCTTGGGAGCTGTGCCTCTAATTCTGAATCTTTGGCAGCATAGGTCCCCTGCCTTGTGGCCATTTTGTACCCTTCCGTGACCACAAGATCCTTTCCAATCTTGGGGTTCAGCATGAGAGTGCTCACAAGTCACTTCTCCTTTTCCTTCTCCCAAGCTTGTAAGGAGAGCCAGAATGCCAATCCTCATTTCAAAACTAATTAGACTGCTTTCTGAAGGCAAATTCCCTGGTGCCTGTGCTGAGTTGCTTGTGACATGTGATACATTCCACAGTTGCTTTCCCTATTGGCTCTCTCTGAAGCCGTTCCTTGAAATGGTGACGATATTCAGAACTGTCACATATCCTAATCTGTTTCCCCCCCTAATGAAGTTGCAGCCCCATCTTTCTCTTAGTTGGTATCTGTCCTCTAGAGCACATTATAATATTCTTAGGTAATTACATGTAATAATGGTGTCTATTCTCTTTACTGTTGGCTTTATACGCTTTTGAGAACTGTCTGAGAACCAGAAACACACATTCTATATAGCTTGTTGAAGTTGCAGTGAAAGCCCCAGGAACTTGTCTACAGATAATAACAAGCCTACAACTAAGGCAAGAGTCTTTCGGATTATTACAGGAGTGTTGGGTTTAATTTTTGCTGTCCTATCTCCTCTTTGAGCAAGGAAACTGAGACAACTGCTTGAAGGAAGAACTAGCTTTGCTGCTAGCACCTCTGTTTCTTCAAGCTTCTGTCATTGCCAAAGAGTTGCTAGAAATTAAGGGAAAGCAACATGCATTAGCAGGAGTTTCACCATTTGTTTCCTATTTATAATTGACACTCTTGCGTGGTTATTTTTCCCCTGCTCCCATCTGAGCTTAATTTTGGTCAGCTAGGGAAAAAGAAGCCAAGGAAAGGGTTCTGTAGAACTATGAGTATGTATCTATAGGTGTTTATTTATAGCAGAGAAGGTAATGGAGAGGAGATTCAACTAGTTGATCTTGCCCTAGCTCTCTTTGAAATGGACTTTGTTTACTTCTTGATTGTTTGGCAAGGACCAAAGCTTAACATCACAGATTTCTTGCCTTCACATCTTGTTCATCCCCCTAAAGCAACTCAGAACCACATCATAAGGCAGAAAAATCTGGGCTTAAGCTTTCCTCTTAACTCTTGATAGTGAGGGAACAAATAGCCTGTTGTCTCTTGTCTGAAAGCAGTGCTACTGTTTTCTGGCGTGGCTCTACCTGACTGGATGTCATTCACAGTTTTTGATCATAGGGCCATCTCTATGGATTCAGACAAATTGCAGCCTTTTTTTTCATCATGTCCCTTAGAGGATTTGATTTGGAGGTCATTTCACATCTCACAAAGTTATACATTTGTGTGCAATATTGAGCATATACTCAGTGAAGAATGTCTGCAACCAAGAATAGCATCTCAATGATCTATACGTCTGTAAGCAAACATATTAGACTCGCATGTCTTTTTTTAAAAAATGTAATGCTTGAAGGGGCCATTAGGAGTCTGACTACACGTGATATACAGTACAGACATATCTCTATAGAGAGTGTGAGAGAGGCCTAGGGGTATTTGTCCAAGTAAAAGTTACCATTTCAGAAAAGGAAACTGGGAGTCCAAAAGCAGGGGAGTGTAAAAGGTTTGCCTTTTAAAAACACAAGTGACCTGGATAAACCTCTTGGTGAGGCAAATGTAATAAAGAAATGGCACACCCATCTTAAAATACTTAAAATACCCTGTATGTGTTGTCAACTGTATTTTCGAAAGAGACTTTTCTAAAGTCATGAAACTAAAATGGTACTGAGACCAGTGGTGGGATTCAATTTTTTTTTACTACTGGTTCTGTGGGTGTGGCTTGGTGGGCGTGGCTCCAGTCATGTGACTGGGTGGGCCGCCACACCCCCCTGCACGTTTTTTGCCTAGAAAGCCACCCTGAAGCCTCCTGGCAGCCAAATAGGGGTGCATGGAGACTCCTGGAAGGGGAGGAGAGAGGCCAATCAGTGGTGGTATTTGCCAGTTCTCCAAACCAATCAAAATTATCACTACTGGTTCTCCCGAATCTGGCTGAATACCACCTCTGACTGAAACCCTTCTAATAGATGTCTGCTAAGACCCTTTTCTCGAGCAGGTTCCCAACTCATAAGCCAGCGGGCTAACTATACAGGAGCCTCTACATTTCAGAGGGCACTAACTCTAGCATGCTGTAATGCTCTCTCCATAGCAGTTCTGAAGGGCCAATACAAAAATGTCCCATGTGATCTGGGATTGTGGCCCTATGGAAAAGGGGTGATCAAAACCACAACTCAAGTCCTGTTATATTGTACCCTCTATGAGGATTCATGGAATCATAACTCCTTACCTGGTAAAATATCTGAGAATTCTGATCTCTTTTATTACTATCGGATCAGCATGTGATACAGCTTCTTTGAGTGTAGCTAAATTCTACTATATTATTCGTAAAATTGGGCAGACTTTGGCTGCCCATTGATGATCTCACCACAAACTATAATGTATTACATTTTGTTCTGCTTTGTTCTATTTATTTTAATGTTTTAATTTTTAATTCTGGCTTGTGACTATAATACAGGTAGTCCTCGACTTACAACAGTTCATTTAGTGACCATTCAAAATTACAAAGGCACTGAAAAAAGTGGCTTATGACCGTTTTTCAGAGTTATGACCTTTGCAGCATCCCCATGATCATGTAATCAAAATTCAGACACCTGGTTACTGACTCAGATTTAAGACTGTTGCTGTGTCTCAAGGTCATGTGACCTTCTGACAAGCAAAGTCAATGGGGAAGCCAGATTCACTTAACAGCTGGGCTACTAACTTATCAACTGCAGTGATTCACTTAACAATTGAGGCAAGAAAGGTCATGAAATGGGGCAAAACTCACTTAAGAAATGTTTCACTTAACAACAGAAATTTTGGGCTCAATTGTGGTCATAAGTCGAGGACTACCTGTAAAAGATTGATTGATTGACTCTAATAGATGCATCTGCACATAACGTGTAGTTAGTCACCTAGTTGGGAAAAAAACCAGGAGGGATAGGTAGGAAAAATATAAGATGGCCACACACCTGTAGATGTGAGAGAACCCGTGTAGGTATGATCTGTAGCCTGTGGACAGTGAAGCACAGGACAGAACACATAGCTTGAAAGACAATAAAATAAGTACAGAAAGCTGTCCCAACTAACTGCACAGGACAAGCCATTGAGTAACACAATGCACGACATAGCTACCCATACAGCCAACGACAAGAGAAAAAAAGGCATGGCTGATCATAATGACATAAGACAATGCAGAAACAAAACATGCAGAGATTAGAAGGAATTCATGATCAAGGCTTTTCATTTACTATGCGGCTGCCCTTGCACATTTTGCTAGGAATTAAATACACTGTACAAGTTTTACATTACTGAAAATATCTGAAGAATGGTGAGGGGGAGGGCAGAGAGGAGGATGTCACCTCGTATCAAATAACTCCATCATCTCCATTAACTTGCCCGGGGCTCAGACATGTATCTTTCTCGAACCCTACCTGCAGGGCTGAGTATGAGAAAGTCTATATAAAAATCTATCTTATATATCTATTCTTGCCTCAGATACTACATTAAAAAAAAAACTCCAATATTGGGATCATTTATTTGAAACACAGAATATGTGTTTTGGTAGAATATGTTTCCAGTTAGCTTCTTTAAAAAAAAAAAACAATACTTGAACTCCATTTATAAACAACCATGCTTGCAATTATTAAACTGAAAACTGGACTTTTGAACAGGCCAAAAAGAAGTATGGAAAATGCACAACCAAATGTAAAGCAGCAGAATATGACAGGGTGATTGAATAAGCAAACTGGTAAAACTATTCCAATTAGGAAAGTTACTTTTGGGTACAGTATTCCTGAAAGGCATGGCTAGCCATTTGTCTGAATATCTCATAAAGGCAGCCAATCACTGATACAGGAAGATGACCATGTGAAAGCAGAGAAGAGCACAGTCAGCTGATCACCCACCAGTCTTATTGCTCCTAGCATTTTTTTTTCTAGAGCAGCCACATGAGATGAGTAGTCACAAAATGGTCATATGTCACTTGTGTAAAAAGTAAAGCCAAATCAGTTGTTTAGTATAACTAAGAATATTCAGAAACTAAGATCTCATAGCAGTTGGGATCTAGCATATTTTGCCTGGCTGCTGACCCTGGCCTGAAACTATCTTTACTTAAATCAGCAGAATTGCTTAGGAAAGTCATAACAAAATAATGGTTGAGTTTTTATAGGGTGAAGAAGTGAAGATAGATAGATAGATAGATAGATAGATAGATAGATAGATAGATAGATAGATAGATAGATAGATAGAGGCAGAGAAAGAACTGTGAAAATCTGTGTAAGAAATTTATTATTTATTACATTTTTATGCCGCCCAAATTCCCGAAGGACTCTGAGCGGCTTACAACATGGATAGCAATAGCACTCAGATGTTATATACTGCTTATCAGA
>JANHGC010006617.1:151876-163258 GCA_027560395.1 Boaedon fuliginosus | reverse complement strand
TTTCTACAAGGTAAACAACAACAAATTTAAGAAGTGGGACACAAATTAGAAATTTAAGCTGTATTAAAATTTAGAAAGCCCCATTAGCCTATAGCAGTGATGGCGAACCTATGGCATGCGTGCCCAAAGTGGCACGCAGAGCCATGTCGGCTGGCACGCAAGCCATCGTCCAGTCAGCTCTACTGTGCATGTGTGAGCTTACCCCCACCCCTGCACATGCATGAGCGACCTCAGGGTTTCTAGGTGCAACAAACAGGTAGCTAAATTTAACAAACAGTTCAGGCATTTGAAGCGGTAGCACCAATCAACTGTTTTTTTGGCTCTGGCATGCTTCAGCTCAAATTGCAAGCAAGGATGGTCATTTTTGGGCTGAAAGAGAGCCCACCTGTATCCCGAGTTCTGCCCTCAAGCATGTTAAAGTTGACTCTCGCCTCGCCTGTCTCTCCCCAGTACTAGAGACCATGAGGCCCAATCCAGGCCCTAGGCCTCTCACAGCACTTCCACAGCAGACCTTAATGATGGTTAGCTGATATCCGCAGTCACCAGCCCAAAACGCCAAGGCCTTCCCAAGCTGCCCTCTGACTATGGCAGTGGTCACAGACAGGGCAGACAACGGCCAGCCAGAGTCTCCAGTCCCACAGTCTGAAAGCCACCCTCTCACGGCGGCAACAGCAGTAGAATCCACACTGATATAGAAGTGGTCGCAGAGGCAGACAAAAGAGGAGTAGGGGCAGTAGTCCTGGGGCGTCCAGAGACACAGCAGCAGCAACGGTGACAACAAGAGGCTACAGCATCAGCAGCGACCATGCAACAGTGAAGGTGGCGACAGATCTCCCCAGGCCGAACTGGACCTCTTTGGACCGGATTCAGCTGAGCTCCTCCAGCCGTCCAAGCTCCTCCAGCCGTCTGGATTGCCAGATGCCAAACACCAACCCCAATGCCCGCGCTGTCCAACGCCGCCCCTCCGGTCCCACCGCAGCAAACCACAGCACCACTAGCACCCACTGGTCCCATAACAGCCAACAACTTAATAGCCAGCCATCAACACCCCAATCAATGAACAAAACGCCATACACAAGCAGGCACCATATAAATACTATGCATGGAATAGCCCAGAGCTCACATTCTGGTAGCGAGAAGTTCTCTGAGGATGGGCTCTAGCATGAGTCCAAAAGCTCAAAACACTAAACCTCTGATCTCAGTGACCGACACAGACTGGATCCTGCAAGTTACTATACTCATGGATGCCACTTTGAACTGAAATCAGAACATGAAGACATGAAGTGACACTTTGATGCAGGTATTTTATTTGCTCTAATGTTGACACGAAGGAGGAACCAGTAGGTTTTTTTTATTGTTGTAATGAAATGTAATTTTTAAAACTCATTTCCTGCACCATGGTCCTCATAGAACTTTTATTTTAATTATACTGAATTTTAATTACACTACCCTCTTTTATTATAAAAGTTTAGAATAAAATACCGGTATATATCATAGAAAATATAGCATCTGGAAATCGAATGTCAATATTAAGTGCCTTTTGTCTGGACAGTCCTGTTCTTTGCCAGCATGCTGCTTCTTTTTATCATTTTGAGATTTCTTTATGGCCAGTTTTAATTATTAAAAAAAATTCCATTTAAAATGAAGGAAAAAATGAATGCTTCTTAGAAAGTTATGTCAGCTGACTGTCTTCTTATACAAGTCAACATATTTCCTTTTATGTCTTCATCTCTCGGTTGTTGATACTTTGTGGATGGGTGTAATCTACAAATTCAGTTGTTTCCTGTGTTCGTTGAAGTCGTAACTGTGTACAATAGCATACAAATGAATTCAATTTCCTTGAACTGGAGGTCAAATCTCCATTTTGCTTTTAAATTGAAAGAACAAAGGAAAATAAAATGGGATGTGAAGCTACATGATAAGCAGCTTCAAAAGATAAAGATAGCAAGGGCAAGGATAGAAAGTGATTCCTTGCTCCATTGTACAAATATTTTCATACCCAGTTAAGTTTCTTTAATGTCAAGTAATTGATAGAAAAGTTTGTTTAATTATTGACTCACCCACTTATATTGATTATTAGGGAAGAACAAATTAGGGAAGAAGTCCAAAGTGGAACAATTAAACCAGGAAAAATGTGAATTTTCCCCAGCATACTTCAGTCCATTACTTTTTCTGATAATCATATAATCAAATGTATGGATTTCATATGCTTAACACTAAATTAAAAATAGTTCTTATTTTATCTAAGTTGAGTGACCTTCACATAATCTTATTATAGTTGTGAGTTTTAGACAACTCTCGCCCAGTTTCCCTTTAACTTTGACTAAATTGCCTGTAGTAAAATAACACTATTTTGAATCTCAGTTATTGTCATTATTTTAAAATATCCAAAATAAACAAATAAACCATTTATTTCCTATATTAGAAATATTTAGATTCTAATACTTAGCATCTAAACAATCACAGAATTCCAAAGTTTCTTCTTTTAATAAGCTTCAGTCTAACTCCTTCATTTCTAGTCATTCAGGAACAAAAACACCAAGCAACTGCCAAAGATTATTACCACTTCATTTTAGTGGCTTCTCTAATCACATCTGACTAGTAATATCTCAGCTGTAAAATTAACCCTATTAAATAAGGGTTTTTGTATTTATGAGAATAGAGAAAGGGAGAGGGGGTTTGGATGGTTAGCACTAGGCACCAAATAGAACAAAACAAAGACCTGTTTGAAATAAATTAAAAGACAGTGAAGGGTTTTGATAAAGTATCTAGCTAATCTTGTCTCTATTTTCTTAACTGATAAATCAAAACAGGGAAAAATATTTTTGTTTATTTCTAGATGTTTGGAATTTTTAATCCCTGACAATCATAAATACAGAATATTTGTGTAATATCCTACAACAAAAATTGTTGGAGGATATCAAATTATCCACATTTGATCTAAAGCTATGGCAGTTATTACCATATTTAGTATATGTAATTTAATATTACCATATTTAATATATTACATTGCATATATTATGTATACTGTAAGTATATGTATCATTAGGTATTTAATTATATACTTAAGATAACAATGAAAAAAAATCACAATCACACAACTCAGAAGCAAAACTGTGAATAAATTATTAATTCACAAATCTGTAGCTTGAAATTGAATAATTTTATTTACTAAACTTCACGATGAAAAAAGAGGAACAGAATTTCAAAAACAAGATACAAAAAATTCTTGAGTTAATTATGTTACTAACAAGCATATGTTTATATGGGTAGTATTGCAATTAGTCCTCTTGTAAAAATCAAAATATGACTTTTCACCAACTTCAAGTAACAACATTTCTGATGCATAGTGGGAGGAGTTCATAGCTGAAGCATATATTGAACCGTGACACGAAAACTTTATTAAGTCACGCTTTATCACTGCATATTTCTATTCTTGTGTTTTAAAAGTCAGGTCAGGAATAGATCTGATTTGGGATACATGTCAGATAAGCTGGAGCAATTACTGAATACATGACAGGGAGAAAGTAAGGTGGGTATAGAGCAATAGGAAGAGAAAGAAAAAGAACAGCATGCATCACATAACATAATAATGGACCCTGAATAGTTTAAAAAAACCATAAATAATGAAACCATACGGAAAATCCTTTTATTTCTAGGACAATGTTTCACAATGTGTGCTCTGGTAATGAGACTGGTGATTCATAAAGATACAGCAGATGATCCCTAGTGTAGGTACCAAAATAATATTTTCATTCATCTATTATTAAAATATTTATGTCTATAATTTCAATCTTGTGTCTCTAGGCAGCTCACAATACAAAGCATAAAGTGCATAATATCATAAAATTAAAGTGGCTGCTCCCCTAAAAATTATATCCCAATTAAACTCATATGTGTCAAGTTCTATTAACAAAGTCCTTCAGAAACTGAAAGAAGCTTCAATATTATCTGGAAGGCATATATGTTTTGTAGGGTAAATGCCTCAACACAAAAGGGACACTTTCTAGATCCCACTAGGTCAGCAGCCCCAAACCTTTTGGGCACCAAGGACCGGTTCGGTGCAGAGAGGTTTTTCTTTGGACTGTAGGCGGGGGCATGGTTTAGTGTGCTGCCTGCATCCAGCAGATGGGGTTTTGCTTGTTTGGGCAGGCCGGTTTCTGGTATGCTTTAGCCCAGTGCTGGTCCATGGACTGTGGGTTGGGGACCCCTGCACTACGTGGCATTTTTGCTGGTCAAAATCAATAAATTTCACCCAAAAAAATCTGTCATAATTTTTGGGCATTAAAAGCTGGTGTTTAATTAATGTGTATCTGAGCCTCGGTGGTGCAGTGGTTAAATGCAGTACTGCAGACTCTGCTGATTTGTTCAGCAGGTTGTCAGATCAAATCCTACCAGGCTCAAGGTTGACTCAGCCTTCCATCAATCTAAAGGTCGGTAAAAGGAGGACCCATACTGTTTGGGGGCAATATGCTGACTGTAGCTGTTTGGGGAGTGTTGTAAAGCTCTGATAAGCAGTGTATAAAATCTGAATGCTATTGTTATCTATGTTATAAGCCGCCCAGAGTCCTTTGGGAGTCGGGCGGCATAAAAATGTAAAATAAATAAATAAATAAGATACAACAATATAAAAGTTACCTAAACAACACATATACGCTATTTTCATACAAGGGGAGATAGTTAGCTCCAAGCCCACTGGCATGAAGGCATTGGAGAAGATATTCATATGTTATGATGTATCTATACCTATAAAGTTCAAAATAACATGAAATTTGAAATTGAAATTTCCTGTGACATTATGGAAGGAAAAGTTGAAATCAAGGAAAAAAGGATAAAACCAGTGTTGATGCTCTTAAAATTTGGAACCGAAGAAGATTTATAGGGATCCTATGCATAGCTGGGAAAAAAACAAATGGATCATTACATAAATTGATTTTTACTCTCAAGACACAAATGATCGGGCTCAAATTATATTTCAGATACATTATGCAAAGATCTAGTAGAGTACATTCTAAATGCTGGAAAAGATGGGAGGAAAGGAAAGAAGAGAGTGACCAGCAATAAGGTAGATGGATTCAGTTGTAGGGTTGATAGGTGCATCACTGAAAGACTTGAAGTGACAATTTAGGGACAGATTATCATAGAAAAAAAATTATCCATGAAGTTGCTAAGAGTCAACACTGATTTGATGGCAAATAATCATTTAATCACTAAGACCCTACAGTGCAAGTAAGTACATTAATCCTTAAGTAAACCTCCACTTCTGGTGACCACCTTTATGACATTTCTTTGATGATATTATGGAAAGGAATGGCTGTTGTCTTTTTCCACAATATTTTTTTCAATGACCCAAACCCCAGTCTTGCCAACAGTCTGAAATTTCTGGTGGGTTTCCAATCTCTAAAATCAGTCAAATTCATGCAGTCAGAAGGTAACATAACAGGATAGTGGTCCCTCCAGGATTTTCTATCTTTAGTATTTAGGTCTACTAAAATCACTACATTTCATACTGACCTAATGGTGTAAACAAAATAATGTTGGTCGATTCTCCTCCTTTTGGTCTACTTTACTGAAAATTTAGCTTTAAGTGACAACCAGTGATCACTGCATACTGTATCTTTGGCAGAAATGTCTAGATTTTCTCCTCTCCTAACCCTAGAAATAATCAATGCTCTTTTCCAGCTTTTCCTTCAGTGTAAAGGCTAATCACAATGGTTAATGAAAGCTTGTTAGGAACTCTCCAACATTTGTTTAGGGCCCTTTGAGTTCTGTGTTACATTCATCAGCATTTGCAGTAATATGCACAGCAAGGAACAGGGAATAAAGGCATGAAAAATGGGGAGCCCAGAGACTAGGCTGGTAATCAGATTTCTTCCACCCAACTCCGCACTGCTTAAAGTCTATGCATATTAGAAACACATGCGAATTTTTAACAGCTTTTGCAAAGAGATTTTTTGCTTTAATCCCAGGCAGAGAAAGCTGTGATTTCTTTTGGGATCTACATGTCATTAGGCGCCTTGTTGCTTAGTGTTGACTTTACAAAGACACCCAAAATAAACACACTAATTAGAGCACATGGTTTTTAGCTCCTGCAGATCACTGGTGAGTTTAGAGCCAGGTGGGGATTGTCTGTATTCATATAATGTGACAATAAGTATTTCTCACTGAATGGTATAGCCATATGTACTGATGCACATATCTTATAGCATATTAGTCCTCTTTTTAGGCAGGTACCATTCTATTATTTAAAAGTGGTATATACAGAAAGCAAAGGTTTTGGTCAGATATACATAACTTTTCAAAAAAAAATTCTCTCATATGATTTCCGGTAGTTTAATTTACAAATTTATTCTTAAAAACTGATTTTTGAGTGGCAATGGTTACTATGTAGTGGCTGACAGTGACACATATTCTAAATTGAGAAAGGAAACATATTAAGCTATAGATGGTGTATCTTAATTCAAAATGTACCCTTTCATAAACTGCTATTATTAGCAGCATGTTTATACCATTTTATTTGTCCATGTACAGTATTGTCTAAACTGTACAAAATATTTTTAAAATAATTGATATATTTATGAGTTATATACACGAAAGGTCTTGACTTCCTGGTTTATTGCTATCTTTTTATTTCACCTTTTCTCTGGGAGTTCAAGATCTCATGGGAATTTTTCCCAGCAGCCAAATGCTGAGATAGGTTAGCTGAGAAGTAATGAGCTCCATAAAATATTCCTGGTATAATATCTATAGTGTATATGTGTCCAAGGTAATGAAGGCAATATATTAAAGACATATTGTTGTCTGTAAGGATAGTAATAATATTGAAGGCAATTAGTTCTTCCAGAAGGATGCTCTTTCTATAGAAACATTGCTATCATGTGTACTTACCACTGGCTTTGTCAAAGAAGAATCCTTAAGTATCTTTATCTTGAGGCCCTGAAGATATTAAAGCATAACCAATGAATGGACATTATTTCTCTAAGAGGCTCATGCATGCCATCTTCTTCCAAAGGTGTAAATGGTCAACTTCCAAGAGTGATAACATTGTTTCAAAATGTGTTAGCCACATTCAAGAAAATATATCTTCAAACTTCAGTTGAGAAACTAACAGAGACATACTCATGTAATCAAGTCTCACTTTGTGGGCTTAGATCAATTTCAAACGTCTATCATTAAAGCTTAGGTACTCTCCAATTCACTAGAAAGCTGAGGAAACAATTGAGAAGAGAGAATCTTGTTCTACACTTCTGGGGATAATGTGCACTCACCCACAATGATTGTTGCAACCTGCAGCCTTTTCTTGGGAACAGGGGAAGTCTGGGCATATGAGAGAACCAAGTAGAATCTAAGACATCTACAGTGAGCAGCCCCAGGCAAACAGTAGACAACTACCAGCAGGAGAAGACTAATTGAGTATGCGAGCTTAAGATAAAAACTGAATCTTTGAACAAGTGGGATAGAGAGGTTCACATTAAAATGGTAAAAACAGAAAGAGACAACTTTCTCTACTGCTTCACAGCACAAATCTCCCTTCTCCTTGTGAGTACATTGCTGATCTGGACAGCACTAAACCAATGTTACAAAAGACTTTGAGTCTCAATTGACTCTAGAATAAGGCTCTTCTGCAATACAGTAATATTAAACCAGTAAAAAAAAAAAACTACCAACCAAATGAAAACTCATCTCCTTTCCATCCCAGGCCATGGTCATCAAGATTAATGGATTTTTTTTTTTACTAGCTGGTAATGTTTTGTGAGAGGAGAGAGAAACAATGGCATGGAAATTTATTTCCTTGATGTGCCCTTTAAATTATAAATAAGGACAGCATCATGTCTGTGGTAGGATAGAGATCACCAGCAGAGATGGCAAATTTTATGCCAATATTGTGTTTTTTTCTTTTTGTGCAACTGAAGAATCCAAGGCATAAGCGATTGCCAAAGATTCATTTCTTAATTCAAAATAATATATGAGCATCAGCTGATCGATGCCAGATGTCATTCTAACCCCCAGTCTCTCTTTGATAAGCAGATAGGGAAGAAAAACATAACCACAGGACATTTGGATGGATCTGTTTGGGAAGAAATGCTTTTGTTTTGGCTTTTGATAAGCTGGCAAATGAGTCAATCACTATCTGAGGCTTTATCAGTGTTAGCACTGTATCTTCAGAAAACCCTTGTGCATTACCATACAAGAATACTGATGGCAGAAAGAGTACAGAATAACTAGACTGGTGACCTTTGAGGAATTAAGTTAGAATTCTAACTTAGTGCTGAGGGAAGCAATTATTTTTCAGCCTTAGTTTCCCACCTGTAAAATGGAAATACAGCATCCAACTCACAGGGTTGCTTTAATGCTAAATTAGATAAATATGTCAAGCACTTGGCACATTAATGATAAATAAGTATAAGCTCTCCTAAGTTCAGGTCCTGTCCTATGTCTCTCTGAAGAAAATTATTCCCATTGCACAATAAGTGTCATGATTTATCTCTCTGAGAACTGAACTTTCCACTTTTTCGTTCCAACATTGAAATCTGCCAAGACAGTAATTCCCAAAAGATCTGTAAAGAATACACACATAGCATTTCCTCCACCACTAGGCTAATAAAAGAGCAATCTATTTCAGGCCTGTATTCAATGAATCTTGAACCTGAGCTTTTCCTCACTTACATTTACCTGCAGCACAAACATGCCTAACCTGTCCTCATGTTGTTACCTTCATCTGATCCCCAGCCGAAACCATAGATAGATTTAGGATGCCCTTACTTAACTTTAAAGCATGGTTGCCTCCTTATCCCAAATATGTTTTGCCTTGGACACAATCTGATGTGCTTCTCAAACCTTGTGCTAATGATACCATTCAGGTGATTTCCAGGACTCAATTTCAGCAAATCCGGATTTATTGCCCACTTTAAGCTGGAGGGGTTATACTGCCTCCTCCTCATTCCCAGCCTGGGCACTATCATCATCATCATCATCATCATCATCATCATCATCATCATCATCATCATCATCATTATTATTATTATTATTATTATTATTATTTAGATGTATACCCTGCCTCTCTTCCTTGGTCAAGGGGATACTGTATATATCCTTTTTTTAAAATGTACTGAAAGTTTTACAAAGAACATAAAAACTAATACAAACTAACAAAAAGCAGAAAAGAGAGAAAAGAAAAAAAAACAAAGAAAAAAGACAAACTTGCAGAAAGAAAAAAAAAAAGAAATAGCAAGCAGAAGCATCCAATGTCCTTTGCAGCAAATATAAGTAGAATTCAGTTATCTCTTATTCTATGATTACAGCTCAGTCTTTCTATTATCTAGTATTTTTTTCCAATTACTCAAACCACAAATCACAGATATAGTGCATAGGTTCTGTCTGACTGCTTGGCAGATTTTATTCCTAGGAAATGAAGAAATGTGAATTATATTTATGGACAGAATTCATGCATAGTGAGGGATATAGCCTATGCCTGGATTTGTTTCCTACAAATTAAAGATTTTCCCCAAATAAATGTGTATCTGGTCTTTTGCCTTAATGGACTAAACTCTCCAATTGATTTAGACTCGATATGATAACTTCAATTTGTAATGATTACATTCATACAAGCTGTACGTAGATTTTGTTTATAAAAATATGCTTACCTTCCTCTCCCAATAGGCAGTAGGATTTATCATCTCTTCCACTTTAGTTTAGTTATTATGTCTATACAGGTGAGTGTCCTTTGCCACTTCACATAACGATTAAAATTCAAGGTAGAAAACCTTCCTCTATTGCCTAGCTTTATAGATTAGTTCGTCACGGAGCCCCTAAGATAGTTTCAACACATGTGCAGGTGGAAACATACACCCACACCCACTTATTGAAAGCAATAGCATTTAGACTTATATACTGCTTCACAGTGCTTTTACAGCCCTCTCTAAGTGGTTTACAGAATCAGTGTATTGCCCCCAACAATCTGGGTCCTCATTTTACCCACCTCGGAAGGATGGAAGGCTGAGTCAACCTTGAGCCTGGTGAGATTCGGACTGCCAAATTGCAGGCAGCCGGCAGTCAGCAGAAGTAGCCTGCAGTACTGCACTCTAACCACTGCACCATCACGGCTCTTTAGTTTAAATCTGCATTCCCAAGGGTGTAGAAAAAGGGACAGGGTGGACAAGATTTTAAGTTCTTCTGCTGTCATGGAGATGCATAAGTGTTGTCCTCCAATCATTTCTCCCTCTCCTCCCCTCCTTTTTTGGGTCTTAAAATATGGTGTCAAAGTTGGGAGGGGCTCGTGGTTGGTGAGGGGGGTTGAACTGAATAAGCTGAAATTGGATCCAGGAGGATCTGGGTAAAAGTCCCAGTGATGAAGCAAGTCTTTCTTAGCATAGCTTTCAATATAATATTGTTATGAGACTAAAACTGAGTGGACATAATATTAAATAAGCCGCCTAGTGCTCCTTGAAGAAGAATTGAAGTAGTAATGTTTATTGTAAATAAAAGCGTGTGGATCCTTGGTGCTCTCTGAGCTTGGCTGTTTTTTTACAGGTAATTCATTACCTGAGCAGGTAACTTAGTTGGGTAATAAAACATCTGCAAGATAATAACCAAGCTCTGAGAGCACCAAGGACCCCCACAGTTCAACCCTCAGCTACAAATACTCTCTTATACCGGCAATTAAATAAGGTTTTGCAAACGCCTGCAAGGAAAAATTAAGCACCGTCTTTTCCAATTTCTTCTGTGAGGTATTTTCCTTTTGCAACACAAAATGGATATAGAGTGTGTTCTCATCTCACACGTGTCTTAAGCACCGAGGCGCTTACAGGTTGAAACTATTAGCTGTTCCCCAGGGGACACCCAATTGAGGGGGAGGGTGTCCTTTCATGTCCCCAGCAGGAGCTGGAACAAAGGACAGGAGCTCACAGTTCCCACAGCAGTCTCAAACATAGTCTTGCAGCATAGCCTTCCAACCGAGGGTCCTATCCATGTGAGCCACTGTACTCCTAGCCTCCTACGTCAGTCTAATTTAATTATTCGTTACTCACTATAAGGTATTTTGTGGGAAATTATATTGGTCTAAATGGCTCGGCTTCTGTCAGTCACTTCACTGCGGTCTGAAGTCATTGTTCACCTTATTTCAGTAGTTAGCCTAAGCTGGTTTGGAGATCTTGAAGACTGTAGTGAGCTTAAATATTTCATATTGAAGTACTAAAGAGGCCAAGGAGCTTATGGTGGGGCTCCCCTGTCTCCTCTGAATTCCAGAGCATTCCTGGTTCTGAAAGAGTCACTTATTGGGACAGACAAAAAGTTTTCTAAAGTCAGTTATGCCTCCCAGCGCCCGGTGAGATCCCATAGAGAGGCCTTGCTTCGAGTCCCATCGGCGAAACAGTGTAAGCTGGC
>JANHGC010006617.1:135657-149704 GCA_027560395.1 Boaedon fuliginosus | reverse complement strand
TTCAGCGACCTCATAACCTTGTCCACATCATCAGGACCAACCGGCTCAAAGTCTTCCCAGATAACCGGACTAAGACCTGCCCCGACCACCTCAAAGGACTCTGTTCAACCAGAATCCAAGTCGACCGTATCTAAGCGATTTTATCTGCCAGATGCTGAACAAACTCCTCAGCTCTGCCCTGCAAGGGTTCCTCCGCTTCCCCAGATCTCAATAGGGAGTGGGTCACTCTAAACAGGTCGGCTGGGCAGCTATCTGCAGACGCAATGAGAGCGGCACAATATGATCGTCGTGCCGCCCTCATCACCACCAAATAGGTGCGAATATGGCATCCTAATTGTGTCCGGGCAGAAACGGTCTGACTCTTCTTCCAGGCATGCTCTAGGCATCTCTTTCATCGTTTCATCCCCCGGAGGTCCTCGGTAAACCAAGGAGATCTCCGGGGTCCACGAACGGAGAGAGGCCGCAAAGGCGCCGTAGATCTTCATCCGTAGATGAAGAAATATGTGAATAAGATGGAGACATGTGATGGAAACTACTGGATGGAGGTACTGATAATCTTGGAAGAGATGTTTCATCCTGCTTTAAATTAATTTGTATTATCTAGAAAGAAAAAAATGCATCTTGGGGTTGTTCCTCAATCAATTTGGGCTTATATAATTGTAAGTTACAATGGTAGAAAAATATGCCTCCGATCAAATCTATCTACTAATTAATTTGTTAATGAATCATTTTTTTCTCAAAAATCAACTTAGTTCTGACTATTCATACTGCAGTCACGCCTACATTGGACTATTGTAATGCACTTAAAATCAAGTTGTGATTGAAGTCAATCTGGAAACATCAATAGTTTCAGAAGACTATGAATATATTTAGTGTGGAATCAGTGATATAACTCATATGATAAATGACAAATTCAGTTCTGGGATCAACTTAAGGTGTCAATTACAGTTTTAAAACTTGATATAACATAACACCAGTTTATATTCACATTTGAACTTCTTGAGATCTGAGTCTCTCTACAATATACCAGTAGTAACTAATTAACAATCGAATAAGAGTTCGTAAAAATGAATAAAAAGACACTTTCTCTTGGACTGCTCAGCCTTCTAATGGAGGTTTATTTGACGTCATTATAGTCTATTATCAGTCTCTTAAATTCAACATATTGCAGTGTGCATTATTTAATTAAAGTGCATGAGTATGTTTTATATATGGCTTATTGAGAAGTTTTGCTGTCTATTTATGTATTATGTTACGATCACATTTTAACTTGCTTTGGGGTTTACATTTTTATTTTGTAAGCCACCTTACAAAGATGTGCTTCTGAAATAAAGTAATATAAAAAAATGTGAAACTATTGGATGAATCAGATAATTTTATAATGATGTATGTTCCTTGATTCACTCATGTGCTTCAATATCCTGAAACAAAGATTAGTCAATCTCTCTTAGGTCATTCATATTCATATGTAAATCATGCAAATATTGTCCCAGTACAACGCCAACATCAAATCAAAGATCTACAATATTCAGTCATGAGTTATCAAGAACACTGCTTCCAAATAACTGCCAATGTCTTATCTCTTTGCTTCTCCCTTAGTGCTAGCCTGAAGATACTTTTAATTGTCATTTTTCAGCCAGATCTTTATAATGCATGCTTATAATTTCCTTCTCATATGTCCCAAAAGGCAACTTTTTCCTTGAAGATGTTTTGTTTCTCATCCAAGAAGCTTCTTCAGCTCAGAGCTGAAGAAACTTCTTGGATGAGAAGCGAAACATCTTCAAGGAAAAACAAAGGAAGTCCAGTTGCCCTTTGAAAAAGCACTTTTGGGACAACCATGACCTGGATGACTGAGAATTTCTATAGACATCCCTTCTCATATATTAAGAAGACAAGGGAGATTCATTTGACCAGACTTTCTAATAACTGCTTTTTGAGTCTTGGGTATTAAATTTTGTCTACAGTTCCAATTATTGGTTTTACACACTCTACAAACTGGAGGTTGCCAATTATTGGTTAGCCTATGAAAAATATGATAACATTTCTATACATGCATTCTCCTTCCATTTCTGGGAGGCTTCCCCAAGAATGGTATAAATTTGGTCAAAGCTTCCCAGAAAATCAGTATGACATGGCTAGGACTTTACTGTAACTCAATAATTACAAATAATGTAGTCTGATATAAAGCCAAATCCTGAATTTATATTTTCCCTGGCTTCAAAAATAATATTTTCTCTCTGTGTGTTTCACAATGTATAAGCAAATTGGTTATTATTTCTTTTCCCATACTTGCTTATAAATATTCTGCATTCCAGCCGTGGAAATTTACAGCTACTAATGGAACCTTGACAATTTCTGAGACAACATGATTGAGGGCATAGGAATAGTATTCATAAAATTTTATTCTTGATGCCAATATAAGTACTACATTCTTTAAGTTTGAACCCACTTCAATTAGAAATATATCTATTAGCTATAAGTTAGACTGATCTTCCAAGGAGAGGAAAAATTACTTCCACATGCAAGCAACCAAGTCCTCTGTAATTATAGTTTTCTTTCTTTTAAAAATCCATTTATTGTACTGGAAAGACATTTTGGTAATTAAATTCCTTTGCATGTATAAATATTAGCGTTAGTGAATATTTCCAGGTTTTTGAAAACATACAATTCTTGCCACAGAATCATTACTGTTAAATGCTGCAAAGTTTTAGTCATGTAAATATTTGTTACAGGGAAAAAATATGTAAAAAGAGGCAAAGAAAAAATAATATTTAAAAGGGCATGAAAATTCCCATGTCTGTTCCACCACCTCCTTGGACTTAGATAAGACCTACCTTAACTGCTGTTATGCAATTGGCCATTCCATCCAGACTTGATTATCTTAATACAAGGTCACCTTTCTCTCCTATAAATCCTTTTTATTCTGCATTGTGAGCAGTAATCTCACCTGGGCCCATACTCTTCATTGCAACCCAAATAAATTAATCACAGATTAGAATTTTCAAGAAGACAGAGAAAGGAAGAAACAGGAATAAGACAGAGCAGGATAAAGGTGAGCAGGATGAGATGAGGTCTGTCCAGGCCTGTCCAAAGCAGGCATTGCCTACTGTTCCCTTGTTAGGGAAGAAAGGCAGGGTATAAATTAGATTAAATAAATAAATAAATAAATAAATAAATAAATAAATAAATAAATAAATAAATAAATAAATAAATAAATACTGCTAGAATTTAAACTTTAAGTTCTAGCAGTAATACAACCTGCCTTTGTGTTCAAAGAGAAGCATTAGAGGTTGGACTGATCCACCTCAACCATCTGTTTTCTTTTGAAGCGAGGAGCTTTTATGGACAGGCAGGAGATCCCCGAAGGGCAGGAGAAGCAACTGCAGCAAAGCCACATGGATGTCTCAGTCTGATAAACAAAATACTGCACTTCTTCATTTTACAAATCTGCATCAATGTGATGATTTGATCAAATAAACTTCAAATTGAATTAGCCCATCCAAACTCTGTATTTGTTTTTTGTTTTTAATTTATAGTAGTGTATATATGTGTACTTGAGCTGTCTTTTGCTCTTTGAACTGATGAAGTGGGGATTGATTTTATGAAGAACCACTATAACTTAAGTTGGAGATCATGAAATAGATACGAGCAGTCTGGGCCAGAGCCTCTTTTAATTGCTTTAATTCCTCTAAAGGCTGATGGCTTAGAAAGGCAGATCTGTTAACTCTAAGATAAACTTCAGCAACCTTCAGCCTTTCAGATATTTTGAATTATAATTCCCTTTATCCAAAATTAATGTCTACACCAGCCAACAGTTGTAACAGTTGTAATCCAGAATGTTTGGAGAGTGTAAGATTATGAGACACTGCACCATGCAGAAACTTCTTCGCCTTCTTTAAACTAACAACATATTTAGAATATAAGAAACATTTTATATACAGGTGGTCTTTGTTTAACAATCACTTTCAGTGACTATTCAAACTTACAATAGTGCTGAACAAGAGGTAGTTACATTTTATGTTGAAAGCAGCGCCTCCACAGTCATGTGATCACCACTTTCAACTAAGTCAGTGAGGAAGTCAGAGGACATTGCAAATGGTGACCACATGAAGATCTCAGTTAACGACCCAGGGTGATTTGCTTACCAAAGACAACAAGGGTTGTCTCCATCACAGAGTAGTACAGTCAAGTGATGTTGTGCTTTACAACTGCATCATCACTTTGCAATGGAATTCTAGCAGCCCTGGTAGTGCTTTTCCACTGTGGAACGCCCCTTCTACACGTTATTATTATGGAGATGCACAAGATCAAGCCACAGGATCCCATCCCACTTTGTAATTCCTGGCCCAAAAGTTCCTACTCATGTCCCAAAGAGATTTTTCTTCATTGCTGGCAGTCAGATCTAGTAATGTTTAGTGAGATTTCACTGTCAAGGTGTCCCTAACAGACATAGATTAGGTGACAAAAAAGATGGCTCATTTTTCTTGCCTTCACTAGAGAAAGAAGTCGGCAAACAAAACCAGTGTGGGAAAGTCAAAGTTAATCTGATTTGAAAATAAGTCTGAGGAATAAATAGTAAGCCAATTATACAACTGACTTATCCTAATGGGAAAGATATCTATTTGGCTTTTTGCCTGGGTATAGACTCTCCAGGACCTCCTCATTCCTCTAGGTTGGAAGATCAATTGTTGAGTAATTTGGCTCAACTATAAGAGGTGATATTTGCATCTGTCCAAAATAACTTAATGAACTGGTTCTGGCTCTGTCTCCATATCCAACGTTACTGGAGCCAGTTTGGTGTAGTGATGAAGGTGCTGACCTAGAAACTAGGTGACAGGGAGTTCTAGGCCTCCTTTAGGCATGAAATGCTACTGGGTGAGTTTGGGCCAGTCACATTTTCTCCAAGTAGAACTCAGCTTACAGTTGTAGTATGTAGAATAGTGAACTGGAATGTCCGATATGTCTGCTGCCTTGAGTAGATGAAAATACATAAAAAGTGGAATAAAAATCTAATAATAATACTAGGTACACAAAAATGCCAAATGCAGCTTGAATACCTGTCTATGTGATAAACCATAATAACAATAAAGTTGAAGAAAGTGACAGGGGGGCTAATTCTGGCTGTACAAGATCAAGCCTAAAGAACAAATGCATACAAAGCCAGAATTGAAAAGACAGCAACAGATAGCAAGTGCAGCCTCGGCAAAGAAGTAGAAGACACAGTGGATCATCTGATTAGCAACTGCAAGAAGATGGCCCAGACCAATTACAAACAATGGCATAACAAAGTAGCAGCCATGGTGCCCTGGAAGTTCTAAAAGAAATACCATTTGTCTGCAAGCAAGAACTGGTGGGATCATAAAATAGAAAAAGTCATAGAAAATGAAGAAGCTATAGTGTTCTCAGACTTTGCAATTCAAACAGACAGGTATCTGTCATATAACAAGACACCAGACTTAACAATTGTTGATAAGAAAGACTGGATGGTGGATGTGGCAGTGCCTGAAGACAGCAGAATAGAAGAAAAAGAGAAGATAGCAAAATTCAAAGAGCTGCAAATAGAAATGGAATGACTGTGGCAAAAGCAAAGGCAGAACCAACAGTAATAGGCGCCTTGGGTGCAATCCCAAAACAACTGGAGCACCACTTGAACACCACTGGGATTGACAAATTCACCATCAATCAATTGCAAAAAACAGTTTTACTCAGAAGGAACAACTTACACTCTGTGACGATACTTGTAACACCCACAAAACATCCACACCTGCCTATCCCAGGTCCTTGGGAAGGATTCAATAGGTGGATAAAAATGGCAAATCCAGTCTGAACATCTGGCTGGCTATGTGATGAATCATAATACTAATAATAATCCAATTTTGAATTGATATGAGCAGCAGCAGAAACAGCCCTCTCCCCACACTTTTTATTGCACTTTTAAAGACTCGTTAATTTCTAAGCACAGTATCATTGTGGCAAACAACACTAAAGAAAGTATTTTTAAAAGACACTTTGATCCAAATCTTTCCAAGGTAAATAACTCAGTGGATATTGGGGTACACTATTTCTTAGTTTCAGGAAATCTTGTATAGAAAGAAGTAATGTGTCTCATTCTACTTATATAAAAAGAGATGGAAATTAAAACATTCTATTTTAAAGCAGATTGGCAAACTAACTTCTTTCCAAAGTAGAGAGCAAACATGAACAACCCCAATGAAAATGGAACTGGCCTTGCATTTTAGCTTTTGCATCATAAACTTCCACTGTCAGAAAACAAGTTCTTTGGAGAAAGAAAATAGCTTACAGGTTTTTCTGTTCTGAATGTCCACATCTTCTTCAGTGATGTTTTATATATTGTGGAGTACAGGTTAAAATGTAAACTTATACAGCAAATGTAGCTGAACTGTAGTTTATAATGTATGAAGTGGTATAAATTGTACTTATTATGGGTCAGAAGCAGGTACCCTACCCATTCTTATAGAAATCTGAAGAACTGGATTAGACAAAATTTCTTTTAATAATACTTATATATTCTTAATCCCTTATCACTTATTTAGCTGCTTTTGAATTTGATGGACATTGTAAAGCAATTTCTGGGTATGACAGAGGAAACTAAACTTTTTTTAAAGGATTAAAATCTAATGACTGAGTGAATAAATAAACAAAGAAACCCTCAAGGTCAGAGCTCTATTTTGTTCAAACTACATATGGTTGTGCATCATCGTTACTAGCCAAAACAATCTTGGAAGTGAGATAAAGTGATTGTGATAAAGTGTATAAAGTGTATATATTCATAATCCCTTCTTTTCCTCATATATACAATGCTTGTACATTGTACAAACACAATCATAGAAAGGGCATTCTAGATGCAAGATTTTAATGTCCCACTCTAATTGTTCACCAGCTGATTATTTTGCTCTGCTTATGCATGCTATTTACTGACTACACAGTACAATTCTTCCTGATGGTAAGGTAATGGCTATTCTTTAAGAATATTCCACTAAAACAGGAGTGGTTGTAAATTTGGAACTGATCAGAAATCTGTATTTTAAATGCACATTTGTCAATGTTCAAAGTACAAAGAGAGGCAACAGAATTATATTGTTTACTCTTTGCTGCCTCTCCCTTTGATAATGCTTTTCATAGTTATTGGCAGCATGAGTGGTTCAATTTTGATAAGTCTTGGAATAATAACAATTTCAAGTATCATTAATACTTTCCCTGCACTGTCAAACCTTTTATCTTCTCATTAAACAGGGGAACGTTCCCAGCACCTTTCTTCTTTCTATACAAGTTTCCCTTAAGATTTGTGGACTAATTGAGAAGAAAGCTGGGGGGGGAGCCCCTCCTTTATCCACATTCAAACAGGCACTTCTCCCCTTACTCTGCTTCTCCTTTTTAAACAGTGTTTCTCCATAACAGCCTTACTGCCTGTCCTTTAAACCCTGCTCCTGTTGAATTCATCACTGATATAGTAGTCCGATCCTTGGGGACTTGAAAGATGGCAGCAATTATATTATCTCCATCAATCTTTATCACCATGTCAGTCTCCGATTTCTCTCTGGAAGGTTAAGAGGTAAGTCCAGGGGCATTTTTCTCTCTCTCCTGTTTCCACGCACTTCGGATGCAGAAACCATCTTCTGGTTTCAAGTCTGCCCCTTAAATGTTTCCGCGATGGAAGAATCGCTGTAGCAAGAACGTGTTCCTTCTTTCTACCCCCCACCCCCACCCCAAACGGGGGTTAATTTTAGCTGCCTGGCCTCACCTGCGCTCGACTGGGGAGGACACAGGCAGGACGCCCGGCAAGAGCTATTCCGGGAGACTGCTAACACCTGACAGCATCAAAGGAATTTTACAGCGAGGGGGCGGGATCCAGACCACAGACTGGAAGGAAAAGGCGAGCGGTCTGTGAAAGCAACCGGTTCGTTCCTCTTACGCCCCAGGGACTCTTGGCTTCCGTCCCTTGTTAAAATCCCAAGAAAGCGAGCTTCTAGCGATCCTCCCTGAACAGTCCGTGCCCCACAGCTTAAGGATAACGGAAAGCCGAGGTGGTTTGTTCAGCACCCAGTGATCGCTGTGAAAATCCCGAATATGTGGGTGTTGGTGTGCATCAAATACATATACAATAAATGTTTTATATATAGACATAAGAAAAAGGAAGGAGCCAATTCCGAGAAGCCATGTGCGTGAGCGCGCCACCTTGGTAGTTACGGCTGGGAGCGGCAGAGGGCGTGCCACTCGGCGAGGCAAAAACGGTGCCGTGGCTGCAGTGCCGGCTCCGCCCCGCCGGCGAAGACTGACCGCGATCGAAGAAGCGCCGAGCCCGCCGCAGCGAGGAGGAGATGCGCGCTGCGCACGCAGACCCTTTCCTCTCCCGGGAACAGCGCACCATTTCCGAAAGCCCGCAGGGGAGCCGCTGCCCAGCCCTGCCTCTTGCTCGCCGGCCTTTCCATTCGCCCCCCCGGTCCTTACAATACAAAGGCGGTCGGCTACATTTCCCACCGCCGCCACCCCTCCGGTGTTTCCGCCTATTTTGAACCCGCCGGGCTTGAAGCCCGTTCCTTGTCCACTCTCCCTCTGACGCTTTGCAAGTGGAGTCGGACCTGTTTCTCCTCTGAGAAAAGGAAGAGCGGGGGTCGATTCGGGCATCCCTCGAAGGGCTTGGTTATTCCACGTCCACCTCCCTACACATTAGCTGGGGGTCAGAAAGCCTCTTTAAGGGCAAACAGCGGGGACCAGACACGATCCGAGGGGCTCGCCGTCCAATACCAGTGGAGTTGCCTCGGTTGAAGCGAGCAAGTTGGTTTTGGCTGGGAGGATCAGCGGACATGAGGTGTCTCTTAATGAAAGAGATAGCGAAGAGACTCCGATAAGGTGGCCTTTATCTTGGAGAGGGCCGGGCAGGGGTGGGGCAGGAATCCCACACTCTTCTTTTGCGCACAACAATCCCTAGGGGGTTGTTACACTGCTGTTCTCTCTCATACACATACACACATCCTGATACACACATCCTGGAGTCTGCCGAGCAAATACCCCCATACCGATTCAGATCAGCACTGGTCCATAGGATTAAATAAATAAATCCACACGATTTGCGACAGGCATGTCTTTCCTAAAATAGGGTGTGTGTGTGTGTGTCAAGGATGGTTTCAACACTTACAATTTGTAAGTATCCAACAGATACTTGGGTTTCTCAATATGACTGCTTCTCTCTTTTTTTAAAGCAATATTTTAATTAAAAAGAATGTTTATTCTGGACTCGTTAATCTATAATAAGGACCAATTTTGCCAACAGCTAACTGGTGGATTTTTTTTTTTAATCCTGTGAAGCATTATGGCAAAGGCAAAAGTGATGATTTAAACCTGTTGTCCCTAGACCACTTTGTTATAATTTGGCATGCCCTTGCTCGAGCCATTTCAGACAACATTTTATGGTTGACCTAATGACAATTTATGTATCCATTGAGTACATTTCTTGGCAATCATGCACAGGAAAAGAGGTGGAATTATTTTGATTCATAAATGCGGGCAATAGGCAACAGGTATTAATGCACATATGACACCTTTCCCAGGTGTCTCATTCATTCCCATATGATTGGGAAAACTTCAGGTGAATTTCTAACCACCCAGCCGTTTCATTTTGTAAACATCTAGTCAGATAAGGACTAAAGTATTTTTACAAAGCATAGCTAAGCAAGGGGTTGAAACCAATACTGGTATTCTTTGACTTACAATAATGTGCTTATTGACAGTTTGAAGTTACACTGAAAAAGGTGACTTATGACCCATACTCAAAGAGTTACAACCATCCCCAGAGTCCTGTTATTGGCATTTGGGCATTTGGTAGTTGATTCACACTTACGATGGTTGCAGCATCCTGCAGTCGTGTGATTGTGACTTTTCCAGCTGACTTCCAACAAGTAAAATCATGGGAGAAGTCAGATTTCCTTAACAACTGTGTAATTACTTTAAGGAGTGCATGGTTCGCTTAGCAACTGTGGTAAAAATGATCATACAATAAGTGCATGATTTGCTTATCAACTACACCACTTAGTGATCAACATTCACTTGGTCACACCACTTAAGAGAGCGGGTGGTTTTTGGAAGAAATTGATTGCAGGTATGAATTGGAATAGGGGTAATCCTGAGTAATGCAAGTGAGATGCAATCTCCCTTTTGCTATGTAAGATTACATCAAAGATCTTGATTATTTGTCTTTTAATGTCACTGGTTGGCTTTTTCTATGAAATGTCTGTTGTTTTCACTAGCTCAGCGACAGCAGTGCCACTCTGGCACTGTCCATTACACATCTTCAAACTTTTCATAAGGTTGAAAATCTGAAGCAGCTTTATGAGTTTCATAAAGTTTCAGTAGTATACCTACCATCTTCTGTCCTTTCAATTTATCCTTCACATAAGCAAGTCTGCCAAGAATCTGAAGGGGATGTAAACTCAATGAGACAGCCATGTCTAGCTTCCATTTTCTCCATGTAAATTACTTCCCCACTTCCACTCCTGCTTATCTACTTTTGTGTTCTGCACATGTGTTAATTCTGTGGTCAGTTTTTTTTCCACATATTGCTTTCTTCCCATCTCCCTTTACATATTTATATAAACCATTAACTCAACTGGCTCCTCCTTCTTACCTAAATCCCACACTTCCCACAACTCTTCTTGTGATAATTCTGTAATTCATTTGCATGTAGCCTACACCTGAGTTCACCCTTGTTGCTAATGCTTCAAATAAACGCCGTGCCACCACATTTTTGCAGATACTGAAGTAGTGTGAATTGAACCACATTTCCAACTGACATATAAGTGAAGCTAAAATGAATAATACAAAGCCTTGGCATCTACAAAGACCTGAAGTTACTGTATAACATTTTCTGAGAAATGCAAATGTAATACTGGGAGTCCTTGGCTTAAAACCATTCATTTAGTAACTGTTTAAAGTTACAAAGCACTGAAAAAAACTCACAACTGGTCTTTGCACTTTCAACACTTCACAGCATCTGCACTTGGTAACCAACCTGTAATTTACCATTGTTGAATGGTCACATGATGCCATCTGCAAACTTCCCAACTATCTCCCATTAAATAAAGTCAATGGAGGAAACTTGATTCATTTAAAGACCACTTGATTTACCTAACAATTGTAATGATTTGCTTGACTATGGCAAACAAATGTCATAACAATGCCATAATTCGCTTAACAACCATCTTGCTTAACAACAAAACTTCTAGTCTCAGTTGTGGTCATAAGCTGAGGACTACCTGTATTCATTTCAGCCTGGACCACAGAATCTGTGTGTCAGATAAGACCTTTTAATCCCCAGTGAATTTAGAATTCTGTATTCACTTATTGCATTGTATTTACTTATTGCATTCATGTGCAATAACCACATACCAGAAACAAGAGGACACCCATCTGCCATGTCAAAGATCAAATGAGGACAAATTGAATTTGGAGAAACAATTCTTTTAAGCTAGAAATTCACAATCTTTAAATAGAACTGATGTGACCTCTCCTGACCTCTCCTCTCCAATTGCTGAAATAAAGTATCAGTTATCCCCATCCAGAATAACAAGGAGAGCATGAAAAATGATGCTTTTTTAATCAGTTAACAATCAGCTGATCAATCTGATCTTCTTGCTTTGGAATAAGACTTGTAACTGAATATGTTTGGAGTCATCAGATGGGAGAGGCTTATCAGTCTTTACAAATGTAAAATAGTTGTATGTGACACCACAGCCTATATCCTGTTCTCTTATTGGCAGCAGTTACATATTACATTCTGTTTTCCCACATGCCCATTGAATTTGTTTCTGAACAGGTCAAGTTATCTCATCTTATATCCCTGCTGTAAGAAATCATGCCTGCAGCCCAAAACCAATAAGCAGCAAATGGGTCATACGTGGGAGGAGGCAGCCCTGTTATTTCCCTTTCTTTCCAGTAACCATGCTCTGAGTGTGTCTGTATAAAAGAGAGAAGGCTGTTGTACTGTATGCATTTATGACAGTGGCGTGTAATTTCTATGTAACAATGGAGCAATCCATGTAGGAGAGAGGAAGAGTAATTACAACTGGATACAGACAGGCACTCAGCCTCTACTCCGACCCATAGCTCATAGTCCTTAAGGCTAGAAAGGTTGGCCCTGCCAGTTGTTCAGGCTTCAAATATACCATTTAGCTGTCACAATGTTAAGATTTTCAAATTCATTATTTTGTTTTGGATCATCTATGATATATGTTGTGAAGACAGTTTGAACTTAATTCCTATCTATTCCTGATGGATTTCCAAGGTCACAGACTGAAATGTAGACTACATTTGGAGTACCAAGTTGCAAATAATCCGTGCAGAAGGATGAAGTTTGTTTCTGTTCCCCTACCAATCCCCTTCCCCACCTCCCATTCACTTTCTGTGCTAGTGCATTACAAACTCCATCTTCACTTGTATGTCTCTCTAGAAGAAAGTTTCACAGAAATCAATGATATTTATGAGCAGAAAAGCTTAGAACTGATGTACACAAAAGGAGCTCTGGAACTCAGCTATCAACCAGAATTAGACTCATTAGAAAACATCCAACCTACAATTGCTTATACAACATTAGAGAATGAAATAAAATAACTAAAAATAAAAGTGGTTGGTATTAATTAAGGCACAATGCTCCTGGTGCATTGATTTCTATATGACTGATAGAGTGCATTGATTTCTGCGGAATACTACAATTTAAAAAACAGATTTCCTTATGTTACAACTTTTAAAGTTGTAACATAAAGACACCTTGAATTCTCAAAGAGATGGCATACATATATATTACCTTTTAGTTAGTTAAGATATTAGTTAAGATGTAGGGAGGATCTGCAGGTAAACAGGTGGTAGAAACAACTTCAGTTTTCCACAAGATTTGAATACATCAAGGAAAATGAACAAGCCACTATGCCAGGAAATTCCCTTGAGCACAGCTAGTGATTGTCCACAACCACTATGCTAACAACTGGCTATAGAGTTAATATTGGAATCATTATCTTTACTGAGAAAGATATATGCAGACTTTAGAGAACAGAGCCTGACCTTCATTGATAAAAGGAGGGAAGGAAAGAATTAAGGTCAGGCCATGTGTATGAGGAACCAGAGTGCAAAGAGCCAATTCACCTTAATCTGATCTTCAACACAAGTTACTTTAAAAAAAATAGGAACTGGGATAAAGAAACAGGATTATGCTAAATAACACCTTTAACATTAAAACTTTCTCTGTACTTCTATTCCCGGAGCAAGAGATCATCATGGCCGCACTGGTTTATAAATGAATTGCCAATTTAGCTATTGAAGTGCTACAATCTGTAGAAATAGAAATATACCACACACAAAAAACTACTTGAGGCAACACAAGCTAACTTAACATACTTTTCTGAATTGTGTAGTGCAACTGTGAAAAATAAACTGGCAGGAACATGGAAAATGTGAAAATATATCCCCATGTTCTATTCTTCAGCTGGCTCCTTTCTGACTTGGCTCAGTAGAGAGTTTTGACTTCTCTATTTTCCAAAAGAACAGGGGAAAAAAGGAATTTAGAGGCCTACAAAAGCTAAGCTGAGACTGGGAAGAAAAGAACAGCTGTTCTGAATCGAAAATTATACACACAACGCTAGCTATTAATGATGAGTAGTATAAAGGATGGTTCCTGGGTGTTCTTTCTGCTTCTACCTGAATAAAAGTAAAAGCAAGTCTGGAACATTCAAATTGAAGTATATACAATATAATTATTTTGTGCTAATGGTTGCCATAGGATATTGCCAAGGATGATTATGAGTTACAGTTTTTTCAATGACAGCATAAGAATAGCCTTGCTGGAACACACTAAGTTCTATCAGACCTTCATTGTTTTCTAGTAGTGACCAGATCTGATACATCTGGCAAATACTGTGTACAGCAGCAGACAGGAAGCCAAGAGTATCCATTCCATTTAATCAAGTTGTTGCTTTTTCAAACAGCTTTGGTGCATACATTTTCCCTCTATTCATACATTCATAATTCCATCAATTCACTA
>JANHGC010006617.1:125392-135557 GCA_027560395.1 Boaedon fuliginosus | reverse complement strand
ACCCACCCCGCCTCGCCTCAGCTACGAGACGCCGCCGAGCCGACCCCTTCTCGCCGCCTCCTTAGCGAAGTGCAGGAGCCCTCCCCTCCCCTCCTCGGGCTCCCCGCCCAATCAGCCGCGGGGAGTCATCCTCTTCCTCCTCCTTCAGGTGCGGGGAGCGGCGCCACGACCTCCGCCTCCCTCTCCACGTCCCTCCATACAAAAGCGGCAGCTCCCTTCCCCCCCACCCCGGCCCGCGGCAAGTGCTCGGCGCTGCCCGGGGTGGGGGGCTGTCCCTGCCCCGATCGCCGTGCAGCTAGTTAGTCCGGCGGGGTCGAGGCGCGCCGCTTATTATTACCTTTGGCGGCGTCTGGGTCGAGGAACATTTTATCCTCGGCGCGTGCGGCCAGCCCTCGGGCTCCTCCAGACGAAGTAAATCCCTCCGCTGTGGGTGTGCGAGGTGGCGGCGAGGCGGGATGCTTCTCGCTTAGCGTAAAGCTCCGAGCCGTCTTCTCGGCGGCAAGCCCATCAGGCGCTGCACGGCGGCGAGGAAGGGGAGCAGCCACAGGCTGCAAGCGGCCCCGGAGTGACCTCCACAAACAGGTTGGCGTCCCAGGCGGCGGACTGCTGGGAAAGAGCGGGAACCGGCATGAGGAGGCTGGATGAATGGACGGAGGCGCCTTGTAGGCTGGGGCTCGCTGACTGATTCTCCTCCTCCACCCAGGAACACACCAAGCCTCCGGAGCCCTTCCCCTCCCCTCCCCTCGATGTGTGTGTGAGGGTGTGTGCGAGTGAGAGAGAGAGAGAGAGAGCACGCGCGCGCGCGCTCCCGGCAGTCCTCCTCTCGCAGGCGTCCGCTTGCTGCTCGCTGCTGGCGGGAGAGGAAATTGCAAGGCAGAGCGAGGGAAAGACGCGGGTCGGTGCAGCGCGAGAGTTTGATGCTCCTTTGGATTGCTCGTTCGTCCTCCCGCGGGGGCTTTACTCTTCGGCTAACCTGAGGGCTTTGCGCGTAAGGGTTTAAATCACCACACCACCACCACCACCCCGTCTACCGACGGCAGCAGTGAAAGAAGTGCCAAAAGTTGCCCAAGTACACCGCGAACTTCACACTTTAGAAGGGGCTCTGTCCGAAAAAGGGTCTCCTGCTACACGCGTAAAGGCCCCAATCAAAGAGCATCGAGACGGAAAAGGCGGTTCGGAGTGGGATCTGTTCAGCTAGTAATTGGCACCGGTGGGAGCCTTTTTTCCCCACACACACACACCGGCGTGATACTAAAACTCGAAAACTTACTAAAGAGGGTGGAGTGTGTGTGTGTGTGTGACACAAAATCGAACACCATCCAGTTCGAGAGCAGGTGCTTCGGTAGCTAACGAACAACTTCGCACTTGCCAAGGTAGTTCTTTCGTTCCCATTGCTTTTTTTTTTTTTTTACGACGAGGACTTTTCTAGTCTGTTCCGACTCCCTCAAGCGGCCCGAGTAATCTACTATCTTTCTCGAGGTTTTAATGGTTTTAATTCGGGACTTTTGCACATCCTGGGCAGAATCCCCTGGAAATAGCCAGCAGGTGCCAAACTCAGGTCCAGTCCAGTGTATATGCTCCAGTTCAGGATTTCTTTTGTTTTATGCCTTTAGTAAATTAAGAAAAAGCACCATCCCCTAGACTTCATAATAAGCGTAAAATTTCTTGCCTGAGGAATCGCACTAAAAACTGGACTGGATTTTTGGCTCTGCTGAGAATGAATAAATTCTAGCTGAGGCCAGAAGAACAGGACTCTGATTTCTTGTTAAGAGCAAAAAAATGCATAGTATCTTGTTCCTGTCTGGCATCTTCTTCCTATCTCTTAGTAGGGTTACATTAACATTTGCTAAAGATACTTGAAGAGGTTTTTGAAAACAAATTTGTCCAAATGTGTGAAGTCCAAATTTCTTCACATTTTCATTACAAAGCTCTGAGAAAAGCAATACTGTATATCAGAACACAGAAAAGTAAGAAAGAAATTGAGCATTAAAAACAGCCCTCCTCTAATATTTCCTTAGTTATTTAATTCAAACTCATTCTGAATTTTGGAAGAATTTTTATTTATTTAGCTGGACCTTAATTCCATGCTTATGTAGCTATAACTGCAGTTTATTTTTCCCTATAGACTCAGAATCTTTGATTTAGATTTCACCTTCCCTTAAATATCTTGTTTATTTGAGTTTATTTTAGTTTATTTAGTTTATTATTTTAGTTTATTTGTGAAAATACACATTGTGTTTTTTTTAAATGCTGACAGAGATATTGAGGGGCTGTTGCTTAGTCAGCATCACTTGATGTGTACTGTCACTAGAGTTTTATATATTGTACATGTATAGTTTTTTATATGAAAGATTGTATCATTAAAGTGTTTAATTGCACATTTGCACTCATTTTTCTTCACTACTTGAATCTTTTTTTTAAATAACCCATTAACACAACCTACAGTTCTATATTCCTGTTCAGCATAGGTATCCTTCTGTTTTTCAAAAGAATATTTTTCTTCTGTGTAGCTGCTTCATTATCCCATCTCAAAATCCCCTCACCTCCATACCCTTTCCCACTTGCTGTTTGTATGAGTTACTTTGCAGGAAAGATCAGAGTGAGGTGAGGTGGAGACACTTATGAAATTGTACTGGAGGTAAGTAAGGACAAAACTAAAATTAAATGTGATCAACCAGAATGATAGCTGGATGTCCCTTTGGGCTGCAGGCTCTGCACATTATGCTACTGAAATCAATGTGAATTAAGCAGCTTGACTATAAGGCTATACGTATGTAGTTCAATCCTGACTACATTAGGATTTTCTCCCAACTTTATAGAAAGATAGTGTTGCAATTCAATTCTGTACATATTAACAAACAAACAAATCCTACTTGACTCAGGTTATGCCATAAATCATTATTAAGTAGTAATTAGTGCTTGGGATATTACCACTAAATTCTTAACCTATTGCAGAAATAGTAACAGAAATCTACGTCTTTGGAAACAAAAGTAGTACTGTTTTTGTCAGATGATATCTACTTTGTCTGGATATTCTAGGACCGTTATTAAAAAACAGTTGTTTTGGAAATTGATAGAATAGCTTTCTTAAAAAGAATCACCCTGGGATGCTACAAGTCTTTTAACTTTATTACAGTTTGGCAAAGCTATTTTTATTAGAGCTGCATCTCCCTGGTTAGGAGGGGTTTTTTGAAAAAAAAAATAAAGTAAAAAGGAAATACAAAAGTATATTATACATAATTATAATAGTAATTACAATACATTATTGTATGATAACAATATATTGTAATTATAACAATAATTGTAATTACAATATTTGTAAGGCCTCTGAGAAAACTGAACAAATCGATTGAAATACACTTCTTTTTAAAATGTCTTTAGTATAATTTACTTCTTTTTAAAGAAGTAAACATGAATAGTAGGAAGATTTTGATTTCTTATGTTCGCAGCTTGATCTGGAATAAGCATTTGTTTGCCTTTCTACAAATAAATTTTATTTTTGTACTAACTGGGAACCAGATGAACTGCTTTTATTTCTCTCCCAAATAAGTTTGCCATATGCCAACAAAGAGGTAACAGGAATGAAGGAATATAACAGGTTACATTGTGCTGCATATGGCAGGTGCCCCGAATCATAGACATGCGGCATTTTATAATGTATCATGTTGTTAAACACTGCACTAGGTTTTCAGCAAACTATTTTTTTAAATAATAATGAACACATATTTCCAGCAAGTGCACTTAAGAGTAGTTTGTCTGACAATAGATTTTGTTTGCTTCACCTGAGGCTGTGAGAATTCACTTTTGTTCAAATGGGGAAGGCAAATGAATAGCCTGTCCTGTCCTTACCCGCAGTATAACAAACATTCACCACCTGGTACAGGTTGCTATCTGCAGGGAAACAGGGAAGTTTTTGGTGGGAACCTTGCACTTAACTATTGACCAAAACCTAATTGCTCTAGTCTTTCTCACTACACTGTAATTTAAACCACAGACTAAAGCACATGTATATACTATATATACATTGTATATACGGAATAATGTTGCAGTCACCTCCCTGTGTGATGATAAAATTCTGCAGTTCGGGTGGCCGAAGTATTTTACAAGCCCCTTGCCTAATCCAGATCTCAGGATGGTTAATGTTTCTAAGGATCTAAGGGTGGGAAAGGTCTGCTAAAAACTCTAGGAAAGTTCCTAGGGTTTTTAGCAGACTTTTCCCACCCTTAGAACAGTATAAACTGCAGTATAAACAGGATAGCCTTATGAATACTGGAATAATAAAAAGAGACAACCATTCAGAACAATGAAAGTTAAAGGTCATGCGGTTAGGGACAGATAAACATTTTCTCCTATCAGCTGGAAACAGAAAAGGAAGGAAACTGTAGTTCTGATTGATCACACTGTTAACCAAAAGTAATTAATAGGGCGAAGCTGTTAAGAAAAATGAATTGCTGTACATTAGGTCTAAGAAATATTAACAAGGTCAACCCTACCATGTATTAAGGCTGGAAAGAAGAAAGTTCTTTAGTTCTACATATTCAAAATGTTTCTTGCTTTTGTAATTAGCAGCTGCACAAGTGGGACAAGCTCTCCTGTAGATAAGACTCCGCGTAGATCAGATTTCTTTTGAACGACTATCCTGATGTCAAAACATTGCTCAGTACAGGCTGGTGAAAATGTTTAGAGATGAAAAAGGGAGGGGGGAAGCAAGAAAGATATGATCCTAACTTGTGTGGGAATCACTCAACCTGGTGGCTGCCAGACTTCTACCTGAGAAACTTATTGATAAAGTTTCAGATAATATATGTCCTACTCAGACTTCGCATGTGATAGTCAAAGAAATAAGTTCTGTTTTCTTTGGAAGAAGCACTCATGTAGTTGAGCCTGCAATCGTAACAAAGAGCACAGCTGAATGCCTACTTCACACTCTGACTCAGAGGCACATGTAGATATTCCAGAGCCAGCAGATGAAATATACTGAAGGAAACAATCGCCCAAATACCTTTTGTTTGATGAGGTGAGGTAGTCTCTAGACAACTGGGTAAGGATGAGAGTCTGATGTGAGAAAATTAAGTGGTGACAGAACTAACTACAGGTAGAAGCTTGTTTCTCAATCTTGGTAACTTTAATCTCTCTGGACATCAGTTCGCAGAATTCTCTATCCAACATGCTGGGGAATTCTGGAGGTTGGTCCGTACATCTTAAAGTCCAGATTTAGAAAGCCCCTTTAGAAAACTACCTACTTTCAGGAGAGACAAGGTACCAAAAGAAACAGGCCAGGCTAGACTAGAATCTAATTTAACAAAGAAGTTTGTAGTATTAAAAAAAAGGTGGGGGCAGACTGAAGAATAACTATACCAAAAAACTTACCCAAAACAATTCTGGTTCTGTGAGTGACATAGTGAGCAAGAAAACAAAATCGGAAGAGGATAGATATATCTAACTGACTATGCTTCTTTTGACAACTGTAAGTAAGAAAATAAAGCATTGCATTGTGTGCTGCTCTGCATTTATTAAATTAAGATGCCAGTGTGAATTTTGTGCAACAATTCCAACATGCGAGTCTGGGTTTCTTCAAACAGAATGCCAAAGAAGCAGGCGTTGCAGTTTTCTGATTCAGAGGTCACTTGCAGCAGCCCTCATATAAAATCTTATCCCACAAAACAGTAGTCTGGGCTCCAGCATTGATAAGGAGGGGCAGTCAAAGCCATATCTTCAGTTTCCTAGGAGGCAGATTTGAGGATCCTCTCTCTCAGCAGAGATCTGGCTTCTGACTGCAACTTTAAAAAAGCTAGTCCATTTCCTCAATGTACTGGCATTCATGAACAACGTAGTCTTCAGAATCACAGTCAAGTCAAATCATAAGTTGCAGCCCAGCTAATGAACAGTTTTCAGTGAGACATCCAGAGTTCATACTCTGCAAAATATTCCTCCCTCATCTTGTCTGAGGGCTTGGTACCCAGTTGCATTCTATTCCTACCAGAATTGAGGAGATTAGAGCTCAAAGCAAGAGGTCTCCATCTTTAAAGCATCTTATATTCGTCAAGATGTGATCCTGGAAGCTACCATAGAAAAGTGTTTGGTTTGCTGTCAGGTTTTGCTGATGTCACTGGAACTCTCCAGTTTCCAGAGCTTTCCCTGGTGCTGATTTTACCACCCATTCATGCACAGTAACTCTTATTTAGGCAGTCCTTGACTTATGACAATTGAGTCCTGTTGTTAAGTGAGACATTTGTTAAGTGGATTTTGCCCCATTTTATGACCTTTCTTACCACAGTTGTTAACTGAATCAATAGAAATGTTTTCTATCAAAGTATTTTGATATGAAATTTTCATTAAACATTTCAGACATAGCTTTAAAATGCAGTGTTTTTGTTGTGAGAAAAGTACCCACTTAAATAAGGAACCAAACTATTTGGAGATAGATGAAAATAGACTATATTTTATTAGCCTGTACAGCTACAGTGATCACTGGATTCTGGCCATAAGAATGATTAAGGTAGGCTGTGGGTTCTTTAACCTCAGAAAGTTCACATAGGGATGATAAAGAAAGCAATGCAAATCATGTGATGGCTTTTATGAATGGAAAATAGCATCTGATAATGCTATGAAATGTCCTTACTATGGCTATCCCAGCATCTATACATTCTTCTCTACCAGCTGGATTCTAATCCATGCTAATTATAGGTTCTAACAATGGCATTTACTTTATCCATATACAGCCTCCCTGCCTGCCAAAGAAATGATAACCATCATCATCTTTTAAGGACCCCATAATCCCTAATGGACTAGAGTCTAGGCAACTGAATGGAGCTAGTAGAGTATTTTAATGGCCAGATGCCCTTCCTGTTGCCAATGTGGAGTTTTGTTCAGAAGATATATTCTCAATGTGCCCAAAGAGAAAAATACCTACCTCTACCAAGAATTGAACTCACAGCCTCCTGATTGTGAGGTGAGAGCTCCACCTCTAGGCCGCTGCACCACTCCATGCAAAAGAATTGATAATGATTTGATTTGTGTTCCCTTTCTCCTCTCTCTCCAGGTTCATCAGGTGGCTTTGGTTTGCCTGCTTATTTTTGCTTCTATTCCTTAGGCTTAGATTTATGCCATGTAGAAGGCTTTATATATGGCAAACCCCAAAGCTTTGGTCAAATGATTTCATTTCCTATTAATATTTCAGAAATATGCATTCATTTTAGATGTATGTTTTCCTGAAGAGTCGTTGCACATTATTATTAATATTGTGAGAATGGAACATAGAAGTGGATAAACAGTCCCTTTTAGTACTGTGTAATGCTTGAGAAATAATTCAGAAAAGATGCTTCTTTGCACAGGGAAACACAAATGTAGTACCTATTGATAACTCTTTAAAGCCGTTGTCCTTTTCCCAGCATTGGCCATCTGTTACACAATCCTGGGAAAAGATCTAGCTGCTCTGAAGAGTTGTGTGGTGCTATGCTTGTATATTTGCTTCCTGCCATGATCAAAAACACTTCCTGGTAGTTTATAAGATATGTAGAAAATAACTAAAACACCCATGGTGAACATACCAGTAATTTAAAACAGCCAAATCAATAAAACCACACAATAATCAAATGTCATGGACCAAAACAGTTGCACCATCATGTTGAATCAGTATATTCATTTTTTTAAAATAAATTTTTATTGATTTTAAAATGAATCAGTATATTCATTGATGGCTAATTCTAGTTTATGAATATTTTACAAAAGACCTCGGTTTTAAAATTTGGGACCTCATAGGATCTGAAGCGGATTTTTTTTAGAACTGAACCAGAAACATTGCACAGTCACAATACCCATATCCTTTATCCCAAAACATGGTATAATCATTTGGGTTGTTAACTAATAAAATTAAGATGTTTTTGCATAAAAGTAACCAAAAATAATAAACCTTATTTCTCTATAGATTTCCTGGATTGTGCTCAAAGCATGGAAGGTATTCTCCAGGCCTGCTTTCTGCTGATATGCAGACACACAACATAGTGTAGGAGACCCTTGAAAAACTGGGAAAGATTAAATATGCTTAGCTGAAATTACTAGCTCACAGAACAATACTCCCAATAGAACTTATATGAAGGAAAAATGTTTTTAAAGAATATGAAGAGGGAGTCATGCTATTCTCCAAAGCACTTGAGGGTAGGACAAGAAGCAATGGGTGAAAACTAATCAAGAAGCAACCTGGAACGAAGAATAAATCTCCTGACAGTTAGAACAATTAATCAGTGGAACAACTTGCCTCCAGAAGTTGTAAATTCTCCAACACGGGAAGTTTTTAAGAAGAGATTGGATAAGCATTTGTCTGAAGTGGTGTAGGGTTTCCTGCCTAAGCAGAGGGTTAGACCAGAAGACCTCTAAATCCCTTCCAACTCTGTTAAGCCTGAAAATGTAATATTTTATATCCTTTGGTAAGGAGTATGTAATAAGGTAGTATGCATGCACACACACACAAGATTATTCAGTCAAAGTCCTTCTAGGTTTCCTCCTTGAAATCTAGTGCCCAAAGAGAAATAGTTGGAATTCTTCCAATTATGGAATGCAGTTTATTTGTTTATTTGTTTATTTAGTTATTACATTTTTATGCCGCCCAACTCCTGAAGGACTCTGGGCAGCTTACAACAGAGATAGCAATAACACTCAGATGTTACATACTGCTTATCAGAGCTTTACAACACTCCCCAAGCAGTTACAGAGTCAGCATATTGCCCCCAAACAATCCTCAGTTGCTACGAGCTCTGTCTAGGATCTGTTTATTTCTCATTCTGCAGTTACAGTCTGATATTTAAGAATTCAGTCACTTCAGAATAAGTAAATTCAGAAAGGTGGCAGGGAAGCTCACCACAGAAAAACCATTTCTTGCTTAAGAATGCTGTCACGGTAGCAATATAGGAAAAGCCTTGTCATAATTCAAGCATCAGCAAAGAAATGCCAAAAAGAATAGTTTCTTCATTTCATCCAGTCCTCTCACAATTCCTCAGCAGCTCTTAACCTCTTTCAACCAGATAGCAGAACATTACCTTTAATTACCCAACTGCAGGTGAAAATCCTAGAGAGGTGCAGACTTTTCAACCTGTCCTCCCTCCACATTGCTATCATGTATACATCCATATTCTCCTTAAACTAAGGGCATGTAGCGCCCTAGTGCTAGTACAGCATATACAGTACAGCCTATTTATTTGATTTATAGTTTGTCCCTTAACAGGTATACAGGGCAGTGAATGGAAACATCAGAAAGCCCTGAAAAGAATAATATATATATTATTATTATATTATATGTATACCACAGAGTCTAAAAGGTAAAGAATTACCAGCAGAATAGAAGAACAAAAGAACATCTGTCAACATGAAAGTGATACACCAATGAATAAAAGATATGGAAGAAAAATAAATGGAATACTGCCTGGGTCTGAAATGATCTCAAGATAAGAGGTCAGATGAAATTTTGGGAAGATGGAAAGGGGCCACCTACAGGGAGGCCCTTTCCCTCCAGTCGGCCATGACCTTCATTGCAAATGACCAGGCATCTGGAAAAGGGATCGGTTGGGAATAGGAGTCTGATGTCCCCTCCCTAAGCTGTGAAGAGCTTTCAAGATCAAAACTGGCATTTTTATCTGAGCTCAGAACCAGTGGAACTAGAAAGGCATGAGTAATACGTGTTCAGACTGTTCAGTCCCAATTAATATCCTCACAACCACATTTTGAACAAATTGCACCCACCTAATGTTTTCAACCACAGCTATCATGTTGACATTTTGGGAGTTAAAAGCCAGCATTAGGGGAGTCAACCATTTGAGGAAGGTTGGAGGAGTACAACATTGTATCCACATCCCCCACCTTTCCTTTCAATAGAATGGTTTCAGCCTAACTGTCAATATCAACTTTCTTGCACTCCATTTCAGTGAGGGGCACCTGCCAATCTATTAGGTCAGTGGTGGCAAACCTTTTTGAGGCTGCGTGCCAAAAGCGCCCACCCTCCCTCCACGTGTGCATACACGCGTGCAACCCCTCCGTTTGAAGCACAGCTAAGCAGCATGAAAGCTGTGTTGCGGTCTGGGGGGGTCATGTGTGCATGTGCGGAGGGGTGGGAGTATGTGGGGGGTCAGCTCACGCATGCTCCATGCGTGCCTGCCCGTGTTCCCCCCCCCCC
>JANHGC010006617.1:78033-100512 GCA_027560395.1 Boaedon fuliginosus | reverse complement strand
GTCTCAGTGCTGCACCCAGGTCTGAAGCCAGACTGTAAGGGATCTAGATAATCAGCTTCATCCAGGGTACGAAGGAGTATATTTACAGTATCTCAAAATAGTTTTCTTCTTTTTCTTGTAGGAAAGGTTAATATATCTTAAAAGTGATAAAAACAAAATAAATGTCAGTAGTCAGCTGTTCCTTGTCTATAAAGTATTCTGAAAAAAAAAAGAGAAGAACATTGTTCAAAGCATTGGTTTGATAGGGCTCCACTTCCTCATATGAGTCGAGATATTTTTCTTGAGCTGCTTATGCTGCTGTCACATCCTTCTACAGTTCCAGGAAGGTCCATATGGGGCCCCAAGGACAGACTTCATGGTCCAGTTTAAGTGCACCACTGGAAACAAGACTCACTACCTATGGGGGCAATTACCTCATGTGAGTGTATATTAGATGGCAACTTTATTTGTGTGTTCTACAACTCGGAAGCCCAATTATTTGACTGGGATTTAACATATACAGTTTATGGGTGTAATTGATAGTAACTGAGGAACTGTCCTTTCCTCTGGCATCTGTAGTTAATTTCTTTAATCAAAGTAATAAATTTGAGACTTAGTGGGTCCATCATTTCTGAAATTGTTGAAATTTCTCAACCTATGTCATGTGCTATAAATCGTCCATTTTCCTTTTCTTGATGGTGTTCACAATTTTCCTACTTCTGCCTTAGCAGGCTTGAAGTATATCTTGGAAATAGATAGATGCATCAGGATCACTATCAGAAAAGAAGACAACAATCATTAGAGATGAAAAGATTTTCAGGCTTTCACTGTTGGCACTTTGACATTTAAGACTTTTCTCTGCTTGGATGATGTTCATGAACAGCTCATCGCTATTAATTCTAGTTTGCTCATGAATGGCCTGGGCATGAGCATGAGCATACCCTACATTTTGGATCAAGGATATTCTCATAAAGTAATATTCACATATCTGGGAAACCAGCTTTCAGCTTGAATGGTGCCAACAGTAAAATTTATGGATAAGTTTCTTTTTCAGCAGTAAACTTGAGAGGAAAATCTCTACTTAACAATTGAAAAAGACATTTGGGAGACAGGGAGGATCTCTCCCTCATCTGCATAAAAAAGTAGATACCGTCTAGACATGAAGCCTGGGATAACAGAGGGAAAGGAGCTCCTGGAGGTACCAGGTAGGAAGCAGAGAAGGACCAGAATTACAATAGGGATGAACTGAAAGATCCATGGAATAATTTTTATTACTTCATATCAAACCTATTCCACCCATTATAGCTTTGAAAGTCTCACCTGCAATTTTGTTTAAATTATCTTTCTTTTCCGCTTCTGGAAAATTTGCCACAGGTCCTTTTACTGTGGAGCTAATATACAAGATTTCCATCTTTATTTATTTAACACATCAAGCCATATATTTCTGACTTTGACTAGAGTTTCTCTTTAATTTTATTTACTTATTTTTAAGTAGCTCCTTCCTTGTAGAATTGTCTTTAATGGAGCAAGCCTTGATTTTATCTTTGGTTTTCAATAATACTGTATATCAGCTTCCACAGATGAGTTAATATCTATCTGACACAATGTTTTGTCAGCTTAGTAATCAAATCTAGGCTCAGTTTTCAACTCTTTTTTCCAATATACCTGAATCTTTGTGTGTTCATTTTAAGGACTACATTCTCCTTCTGCCTACTTTGTAAATATATCAATGTGTACATCTGAAATAATGCTTCATTTACAATGTATATGTTTTTACGCATTTGGCATATATGTGGGTGAGTGTAAGTTTCTGTTCATGTAATATGTTTGTGGGTAGCATATGAAAGAACCCATAAACTTTCCATATAACTGTAATTAAATGGCCCATGAATACCAGAAGATAAGCAGTCAGCTATTCTGAGTATCAAGAATTCATAGATACATAGATGGATAGGCTATAGAACAGCTATGAGGAACCTATGGATTCCTAGATGTTGTCAAACAGTCAGTCTCAGGCAAGATAGCCACTGGTGATGAACATAATACTGCTTTGAAATGTATTATACAATGGAATTTCCATTCAATTCAGTGGTCCATATTTTTCCTTATAAGGGAAGAGCTTATACAGATCAGTATGTTGTGCTACTTATTGTAAGTCAGTCTGATTTTCCTGGGAATAATTTCACAGAAATCTGATAGCTATTCATGGTTCTCCCAAATGTAACATTTTTTTCATATAAATCTCATTTGTCCTAAACTGAAAAAAAGGAACAACAACCACAACCACAGCCAAAACAAGCTTGGAGACTTTCAGACAGAGAGGCCTTTCAAAGCTTTGGTGGTGGCTTCCAGAATCCTTCTTAAAATTTCTAGTAGATTGTAATGTTTAATGTGAAAGATGGATTAACTATTATATTTTATTTATTTATTTATTAGATTTATATCCTGCCTCTCTTCACCCCTTCCAGGGGAACTCGAGGCGGCAAATATATTAACTATATTTCATTCAGTTACAATTGCACTTATGTCAAATTCCATGGATCCTATCCACATTTTTTTCAGGGCTTCAACTACGTGTTGGAATAGCATGGTCTGGCACATTACTCAAGAGCAGGCTGGCCCTCAAAGCAAACACTCACACCTATGGCTTAAGACAGGGGTATCAAACTCATTGATTTTATACATGTCATGGTGCATCATGTGATGTATTGGGATTCCCCCCCCTTTGCTAAACCAGGTGTGGGCATGGCCAGCATGAGATGCACCCAGCCCTTGACAGCCCTAGCTTAAGACATAAGTTTTGCTCAATTTTGTTTTTACTTTTTAGCAAAAGAGAGGGAAGGGAAGGGAAGGGAAGGAAAGGAAAGGAAAGAGGAGGAAAGGAAAGGAAAGAGGAGGAAGGGAAGGGAAGGGAAGGGAAAGAAAGGAAAAGAAAGAGGAAAGGAAGGGAAAGGAAGGGAAAGGAAAGGAAAGAGGAGGAAAGGAAGGGAAAGAGGAGGAAAGGGAAGGAAAGGGAAAGGAAAGGGAAGGGAAGAGAAGGGAAGGAAAGGAAAGAAAATGGAAGGAAAGGAAAGAGGAGGAAAGGAAGGAAAGGAAAGAGGAAGAAAGGGAAGGGAAGGGAAGGGAAGGGAAGGAGGAAAGGAAAGTCCTGCATTCTTTGATCTTAGTTTGCACAGTTACATTTTAAATTGGTAAATATGTATTGAAGCAGTGTCTGTTCTTACAATACTCTGCCTGGGATTTTCAACCAAGGAGAAAATATCTTGTTAACCTGCTTGTTGTCAGCAAGGACACCTTTGTTCTTTTCCTTCAGTGCTCAGAGACAGCTGATTAAAACTACCAAAGGACCTGAAGAGGTTGGAGGTGCAAGGATAGCCTTCTTGGTTCAGCATCGAAACTGTGTAATAGCTTGTTCATATAGGTCAGGTTGGCTTCCAACCTGATGACTTTCAGGAAGGCAGGTTAAGCTGTTCTTCCCTAAAGCTTTCAGCAAGAGGCACCTCTGAAGATTGTTATCAGGCCTAGGGGTCCGAGGAGGGACCTGGAGACAAACTTAGATGCTTCCATTGCTGGGATGGCTATCTTTATCCTTTCATTGCCTATGTTTATAACATTTTAATGTAGTGTTTATATTTGTTGGTTGTTGGTTACATCCCAGAATCGTTTTTGTGAGATGGATGACTGCAAATTTGATAATCAACCAATCAATCTCAACCAACCAACCAATCAACCAATAAACCTTATTTAGAAGATAATAATAGAAGAAATAGAAGAATGAAGAGTTATGGGGGTTTTATAGGTTTTTATCTATTTACTATTTATATGACTGTAAACTGTCTAGAGTTGAATGAGTGTTAGGTCTATAGATGCTTATGATAGATAGATGGACAGATGGCAGCAGAAATAGATATTATATCACTTGGTTATCATCTACTAGTACTCCAGATTTTTTCATGCAAATAGGAAAGTCCTACCCTCTCTCTTTGCTCTTCTTTCCTTCTCCAGATGCACCCTGGTTGTAGCATGCATGCAAACGTACCTTTTACTTTTTAAAAAGCCCCAAAATTTAAAATACTCCTATACTGGTATTTAGCATATATTGTTCAGTCCTACTATTATAATATTGGCATATCTGAGTTTTGTACCAATAGTAAACCATTAATCGATTTTATTAAGTCAGCTAAAGCAGACAAGTGGTTATAGGAATTGGCCCTAGCAGTGCTAATATGAAGAGAACAAGCAATATGTCTACTCATAATTTCAGCAGGAGGCACAAAGCGCAAGTTTCTGTTTTGCTGAATATGAAAAGCCAAATATTGGTATCTTGCAAATTTCATAAGTTGTCATTTGTTTGGAATAGACAGTGGTTTGTGGGTAGCTACACAACTTCTTGCATATTATTTTATGCAGATGCAATATATTCATTTCAATCTGATGAGTAAAATAGGCAGAAATAGGCACAATTTCAAAATAGTGAACCTGAAGTATTCCAAAATTTGAGAATTCTTGTTTTTAAGAAGGGCATGCTCAGTTACATTAATATTGCCCCAAACTGACAAAACTTGCTGTGTTTAGGAATATGTAAAACAGAAGGAGAGAACATTAGCCCTTGAAGGTAGGCCAGATCAAGAAACAGACTACACAAAAAAATACTGGAATTCTACTCTGTTGATACAAGCTATAGTAACAGGTTCTTAGAGGCCCTTTTTCTCCCCTCCCTCTTACACCAAAGACAGTCAAGTCAGGATCCCTTTATATTTCTTTCTAATGTCCCTTCCTGAGCTTCATTTGTGTTTTGCTTACAGCCTCTGCCTACCTTCTCCAGGATCATCTTGGTGTTTCCCTACAGAGACAGAAAGGTGTCGAATGTTAATGCAGATATCAGAGTTGCTTTTGAAAAAAAATGTATGGCGTGATATGGAATGTTCACTGGAAAAGTGTAATTGAGCTGAATCTACTTTGCCAAAATGGAAAGAGCAAACAGGCAGCTTACGGGCATGAAGACACGAGACCATGACAATAGCCCAACTGGATCAAGTTTTGGCTCACTTAGCCTTCTGTCTTACAACTAGGAAATCAAGGCAACTCTCTGCTCCTACTATTGCTTTTGTGCACCTATAAGTAGAGGAAGACAGCACTCATCCTTGGAGGCAGCACTCAGTCAGCCAAGCTTACAGTAATTGACAGACCTCTCCTCTAAGAACTCTTGGAAGTTATGTAGTCTAACAGCCAACATAACATCTTATGTCTGCAGGTTCTACAGATTGATTATATGGTGCATGAAGAAACATTTTCTTATCTCTGTTTTAAATCTTGTATTAATTAGTTTCATTGGGAACAACTGGATTAACATCAAGGATCATTAAGTTTCTCTATGTTCTGTGTTAGGGCATCAGTTGAGATGTTGTTATGCTTGGAGTTGCAACAATGCCCATCGAAGCAAAAGATGACATGAAAGGTGCAGTAAAATCAACTTTGTCATACTGCACTCCTTTAATGGGACCTAGCTTGAGGAGTTTACTTGGGAGCAAGAACAAAACAGAAATTTTGAATGTCTACTCATTCAAAGAAGAATGATCCATGGCCCACATGTAATGAAACTTGTCAGCCCAATAAATTCTGCCTCCTAATAAATAATTTTCTATGTTCGTCTTTTCTTCCAATCACAATGAACTAATTGGTATCTTCCTCTGAATGTCTTCCCACAGTTCACCTTTAAAGAACTATTATTATTTTTTGAATCAAGAGTTTGCTTTAGGGAATGTAAATTTATTGAATCAGTAGGATAAGAGTATGACAAATTTGGAAGAAATACTTTCAAAATGACTGGTTTTGAATCTACCAACCAGGCGCTCTTCTTTTGTTACATTGAAAGAGAAATTATATATCAGTTTGAAACAGTTTTTGTTTCTAATCTTAAATAGGTTGTTCCCTTAATCATAACTGTCTGGTTCTGGGGATAGAAAGAGTTTGATGAAGCAGGTTTCTACAAATGCACTGCTACATCAGCAGAAAGTAAGAGGTGGGCTGAAACAGTCCAAGTATAACCACAGAATGGCTGTCCCGGAGTACAGAAAATTCCAACTCCTTGCTGCCATCTTGTGGTCATCTAGAGTACTTTGCTTATAGGTAATCTTTCTTGGACCAAGAACTCTTGTTAGTTGTTCATGTGCCTTCCTCACCTCCCACTTGGATTACTGCAATGTAGTCTACAGGGGCTACCCTTGAACTGGAAACTGGAAACTTCAACTGGTTCAAAATGCAGCAGCACACACAGTAATGGGAGCCCCTAGGTTTGCCCATGTACCATCTCTGTTGTTTTCAGTTTATTTCAGGGTGCGATTCAAGGTGCTGGCCATCAACTTTAAAACCCTGTATTGCAGTGGTGGGATTCAATTTTTTTTTACTATTGGGTCTGTGGGCGTGATTTGGTGGGCATGGCTCTGCAGTCATGTGACTGGGTGGGCCGCTGCACACACCCCGCGCCCCATTTTTTGCCTAGAAAGCCACCCTGAAGCCTCCTGGCAGCCAAATAGGGGCACATGGAGACCCCTGGAAGGGGTGGGGAGAAGTGGTGTTTGCCAGTTCTCCAAACCAATCAAAATCATTGCTACTGGTTTTCCCAAACCTGTCAGAACTGGCTGAATACCACCTCTGCCTGTATGGTTAGCTGAGGGACAAACTTTCCTGCATCTATGCACCCTATCATGTCCAATAGTTGGGCACATTCCTAGACACTTTGCCTTAAGTATTGCCTTGTGATGGGAACTAGGAAGCATGCCTTTTCCATGTCCACCCCTGCCCTGTGGAAGATTCTGCTCCCTGCAGTTCGGCAGGGCTCCATCCTTTCAGCCTTCCATAAAGTTTTGAAGACCTGACTTTTCCTCCAGCTGCTGGAATAGAATGAAACAATGGCACATCAGAAGTTTAACTTGGTACGGGGGATTTTTGTTTGTTTGTTTGTTTGGTTGGTTTTTCATGTGTTTAACTTTTATAGTTTAAATATGTCTTTTATGCTATTTTAACTTTTGATAGGGCGCCCCCCAGAGTTGGTTATAAGATGGCAGCTACAGTATATAAATGTTTTAAATAAATAAATAATAAACCTGTCTGTACCCCATGACCTCATTCTGTTAAACCTTTTCTTATGAATAACTGGAATCCAAAAATATCATATGGATGATGGATTCTTCAATATAATGCCAGTTATTAGGATAGCCTTTGTTGTCAGGTTTGTTTTTTACCTAAGAGCTTGTTCTGAAATGTCACCTCTTTGTTTTTCCTTTCTAATCCCTGTACTGTTTATAGCATATGGATTACTGTGGATATGTAGGAAGAAGAAGACTTCCAAACAGTGCTAGCCTCATCAAACGTTCACAGGCCGTGTATTTTGCTTCCCTGGTTCCCTTCAGGAGGGAAACACAGCCAATTTGCAGGACTAGTGCTTGTATTGGAAAGTTAAAAGAAAAATTGTGCACAGGTGGGAGAGATGCGTTATCTACCGTATGTATATATATAAAAAATTGTGTGTGTGTGTGTGTGTGTGTTCCAGCATAGCTCTGGAACAGCTCAAGGAATTTCAACCAAATTTGCTACACAGATGATTTACCCTCTGGGAACAAATATTGTGGGGGTAAGACACCCCTAACACCCTTTGGGGGGGTGTCTCTGTGCCTTAAAAATAGTGGAGATGCCATGGTGATAGCTTCACAGTACTCCACAAGGGGAGTCCCTCTGACTTGTGATGCTGCGTGAGAGAGCAGTGTGAGGCCTGACTAAACAATAAGAGACATAGAGCTACTACATCTAGAACTTCATACACAGTACAAAAGCATGAGTCCCGACTACAGGATTTTCCTCTCTAATTCAGTATTGCGATAAATAAATACCAGGGCAAAGCCAAGTTATTGACTAGTTAAAAGTAATGATAGGATGAGTTGCAAACATAAAAGTAACATTTGGGGCTAAGCACTAAGTGAGATTAGAGAGATATGAAAAGATGGAGATTTTAAAAATGTAAAGGCTGATATAGCAGTGGAAAGTTGTGCCTTTGTGTGCCCTACACACACACAAACACACACACAAGTGCCTCCAGTACCCTTTCATATTGATTATGCTGGTAATCAGTACTGGTAGAGCTCAATAATTCATGGAAGGCCAAAGATTTCCTGCCCCAAAGTAAAAGACAGCAAATAGGCAAATCAGATTTGAAAGGATGGTCTAGACAGGCGCAAGCTCAATTTTCACACCTTCTCAAGATTTTTAAGGTGCTAAAAGCCAATGCATTAAATGTTGGATCTTCCAATATTTCCCTTCTCAGTGGTTGCTGCATTACTTTACAACTGCAATTGTTTTGTGAAGGTCCCAAAACTGGTCTCTTGGCAATGGCTTCTTGAGTTACATCTGCTACAATTTCTTTCCAGTGAGGGGGAGAGGAGGAAATATTATTTCAGTTTAACAAATTTATTTTCCTGCATAGCTCCCACTTAGCGATGTTTGGCATCAAAGTGCTTTGTATACAATGTAACGTTCTCCAATTTGGAAGGAGAATGCAGGTCTGGTTTATTAGTCTCAAAGTCCAATCGAAGTGATGTTGCTAGGTTAGTTCTTCGCAAACAAGCTGCTTCCCAATTAATCTGATAATTTTGGGCGGTTGAGTGCCCTTAAACAAATCTAATAACATTTCAAAAATGTTGGACCCAACTTCAGTCCAATTTTCATCTTTATAGCTTATCAATCATGCCACTCTCTTTAAATATCTTCTTATCCTCTTGACAACAGTCCAATCTTGTGTTGTTGCTGTATTCATCTTCCTGCTCAGTGTATCTATTGTTGATACAAAATCTGACTTTGCAACTGTTTATATTACCAGAAACTTACCAACTGCTACCCTGCATTGACTATTATCTTACAGATGCATGCTCATTTCCTTGCCTTTAAAGAAACATTTCTATTTGGCAGAGTTATGTGGTGCCTACACTGAATAAATTAAATTACACGCCTCCTTATTAGACTCTGACAATCGTAGAAACCATGTTGTCCAATATTTTCTGTTTCTGGTTACAAAAGACTCTTCCATTTTTTCTTCCTTTCAATCTGAATAATAATGGAAGATCACTACTGGTTATTTTATTTCTTCAGATAATCTATAACCTTCCTTTCATCTTCAGAGCATAGAATCAGTTCATTATTATATGTCATTTGTCTTTTGCTCATGCAGTTGTGTGAAACCCTACTTAAATAGCGGTAGCTTTTCATTTCAGTCTTTACTGCTTGTATGAACTCACAGATCATATTTAATAACTTGCACATTCCAAGTTCTTTGAATTTTGGTCACTTTTGCATGTATATTTTTTTGATATCTCCAAACAACAACAACAAAACTGCCTTTATTGCCAGAAATTAAACCTGTATTCTTCTTCTGAGGCTGCAGAACTCAGAAGTGTTCTTACTGAGCCTGGTGATCAAGCACACTTCTTACTGAAGCGTGCTTGACTGCTGGTGTAAACGTCTCATCAAAATCTTCACCATAATATTCAGAGTATCCTTTGGCAACAGGTCTAGACATATAGTGCTATGTAGACATAGTATACTTGGATTTCAGTAAAGCATTTGATGAAGTAGACCACAACCTATTTCTTGGTAAGATAGAAAAATGTTAGACAGCATCACCAGTAGGTGGATTTGTAACTGGCTGACAAACCGTATTCAACGCATAGTCCTCAATGGAACTGTATCTACCTGTAGGGAAGTATGCAGAGGGGTATCCTAAGGTTCTGTCTTAGGCTCAGTACTCTTCAACGTCATAAACAATTTAGATGAGAGATAGAAGTTGTTCTTGGGTATAGTTTTTTGTATATCGTTTTCTGTAACATCTTCTGAGAACACCCAAGAAAGTACAACATAGCTGACCTTATTGATTCAAAGCCCCAATGCAATTTCTCAGGCACTGTTATAAATTATTTATTATGTCTCCAGTATTAAAAAAAATATTCTTTCCCATGATAATGCATTTATTGTTTAAAATTAATTACCAAGTCTTAATATTCAAAATTCAATATTCCAACATTTTCTTAGCCCTTAATCCATTTAAAACTTTCTAAATCCATATCCTTGCCTTGGTTTTTGTTGCTTATTTTAAATTCTTAAAAAGTATACCAATATATCTTCATTTCTTATATTAAGAATCGAAGGCACTCATTGTTGTATTTCCAGCCTTGTCATTTTGAAAGTATCTGTAAAACAGTAAATATGCAATTTCCAAAAATAGTTCTCAAGGGAAGTATGAATTTAGAGTCCTTTGAAAATGCCCCATTTGTGGTTGGAGCAACTGTGGCAATTTCCCTCAGCTCCTGATTCTTCCACCTTCTAGAAACTGCTGCTTTGCAGTCGCCTCATGAGGAACAACGGTATGGAGCATAGTGCGCCCAATCTCGTGTAGTCTCTTTATCTAGAGAGAGTTGAAGGAGTCAATCTTTTGCCACAAAGATCAGGTCCATTTTTCAGTCTATTATTCTTTTCCAGAAGTCCTCAACACCTTTAAAATTTCCAAGAAAAAGTTCACACATGCTGAAAAACTGACTCCACATTTAAGTCTTTTCCCCCTGCCATGTAATTGGAGCACTAAAGGATTTTCTGAAATTATACTATTCCACTGAAATCATTGGAAATCATTCTTACATTCTTCATTTTTTTTTGCAAATTGCTTAGTGTCTCTATATACAAGCACATTATCATTTATAGTTAGAGATATATGCGCCATGGTTTTTCTATTTGTGAAATCCTTCTTGTTTCTTTTCAACCTCTGTTGTTCTTTGTTCTTCCAGAACATGAGGTAGCCCAAGGATATTCAGCAATATCTTCTCTATCTTCTGTAGTTTTTATTGTACACCAGTTTGATTGAGTCAGCTCTCCTTGCTGAATACATGTTGCCATTCTGTCTTACTTAAATTGCCTGCTTCACAAACTCCCAAGCATTCATTCTGTTAGGAAAAAATATATTTCTATTTCTTTCTCATCTTAATTCTTCATCTGTCCTGGACACATAATTTAATGTTCACAGATAGCTTTATATGGTGATTTAACAAAAGATAGAGAAAAAAAACAAAATTAGAATTATGTTTGAAGAAAAAAATCAGTAGATTTAGAGTTTGCACCAAAGAAAATATCATATCGATAATCCTTGTTTATAAAATACCATTATGATAAGAAAGTCTAAGTTGCATACTACTACATACAGGTAGTTCTCATTTAGAAACTGCCTAATTTAGCAACCTTTTGCAGTTATGATGGTGATGAAAAATAAACTTTGTGACCAATCCTTGCATTTCTGATCTTCACAGGTCTGTAAAGAAAAGGAAAGCTGAAGTAAGATCATAAGCACAGTCACAGATTCACATTTGGGACTGGCAACTCCAAGTCTGCTTAATGACAGAGTTGCTAGTTCCAATTGTGGTCACTGCATGAGGACTACCCGTACCTCAGCATTGGCAGGATGTGTCGTCCATTGCCAGATATATGGCAAAGAGGATTGGGAAGAGAGAAACAAAAATCAGTCTGCAAAAGTCAGTTTGACCAATATAAGGCAAGCTACAATGAGAAAAGAAAGAGTTCTATGGGATGAAAGGAAGCAAAACCAGAATCGTTTTGTTAGCTATCATTACATTTCACTTATTGACTCTAATGCTCAATAGGAGTACAAGGTTCAGAAAGCCAATGTGTGTATTGACTCTTCCCCTAGAGAGGAGACCAAAGAGAGGAGACCAATGAAAGGGCAGGGATTGCCACACAAGGGCTGTCAAAGGAATTGCCTTGGGGGAGGGGGGTCAAAGGGGGAGACAAAGGGGAAGAATCACCTGTACCTTGCCTCCCCAACAGAAAATGCAGAGGTAAGGGCACGTATCCCTGGTGGGATCCATACTTGGAAAGTACGGGGAGAAAGGCAGAAATAAATGTTCCCTTCCCTTTTCCTTGCAGGGAAGGAGAAACATTAAGCACACAATTGCAGAAATGTCTGACTCCAGTCTTGGGCAAAGGCACCAATTTTGCTAGCCTCATTTTCATAGCATTGCAAAAGGACCATTGTAGGCACAATACTTTCTTACTTCTTTCCTGTCTCAAGGGGGCAGGTGGGTAGAAAAGAGCCCACAAATAGATTTCATGCCACATCTCATTCTCTTTTCCTACCCCAGACAAAAATGGCAATTCTTAATCCTGTGTATTCTGAGATTTGTAAAAGGCAGAAATTTCTCTCTGAATCAGACATTGTTTTCAAAAGATTAAAGGTAAAATTGGAACATCTATTAAGGAAGAGGAAGTAGCTATTACACATAGCTTCCTTCTGAGAAATTTCCAGGTATTTTGGTTTTTTTTTTTAAATGAAAAAAAGGAAAGGGTACACTTTAGCTGTATAAAATAACTCAATTGATTTTTTTAGGCAGCTGAAAAGCAAGAATTCACAAAATACTTGCAAGAAATGATTACTTGGTTTGGAATCTTCTCCCCCAAATGTAGTTAGCAACAATTATTGGCATTTTTCATATCTAACCATATTTTAATTGTTTATTTATTTCAGCAGTTACGTGTTACAGCGGCCCAGGTTACAAATAGCATTTTATTTTATAAACTGCTTTCTCTTTCTTGAGAGACAATCTATAGATCATTTTAATAAAATATTAAGTGATAATGTGGAGCTCAGATATTTAAAAATAGTGGAAAGCCTGCTGTGAATTAAACATATGGTGTATGGCATCCTTTGATACTGATGCAATTTGATTTCAAAAGATAGTAACTCAGAAACTGAGAGGTTCATTAATCTAAAGATGAAGTCAGAACAAAATTTCTTATTCTCATAACTGTTATTTCCTTTTTAAAAATTTATAAAAACATGGAAAATCCATTTTTATCACAAGAATTTTTTTATAGAAGTTGATTTCTAAACTGTAGCCCCTTTTCACAAAGGGAAACATTTGCCACATCCTAATCAAACATGTCCCAGGAGCTTTGACGTTTTGACGATTTTAGCTATCTATTTCTTCTCTGAAGAAAGGGAAGGTTCATTACACTTTCACAATCAGCTTCTTTGTTGCATTTAATAGGTTTCTGTGTTGATGTCTATGTTAATGTTTCATCGGATTGTCCTTGAAAATTCTGTTTTCATAAAATTTTTGTGTGATTCTAGACTCTGGACTGTCTTCCTACTTTGAATTCAGGCCAGCTTGCTGGAGAGTAGTGGTTGAAGACATTCTCTTCCCTTGCAAACTCTCTTTCCTATAAGAAGCATATTGTCCCAGCAGGGGTGGGTTCCTACCGGTTCGCTGGTTACCCACTTTGTGGGCGCACTTTCAATCGTCTGTCAAATGCGCACTGCGCGCGATTGACTTCGAAATCTTCATGGTGTTCTGCAAGCACTCTGATCCAGACGATCTCCCCTTTGTTCCAGGGAGAAATTCAAATACAGTAATTGAATCATTTGTTTTACTAAGACTTATTTAATACTTGAACCTAAGTATTAGGAGCAACCAAAATACATAAGAATTGGCAAACTTTTATGTTGTCTTTAAGTGAGATTTATTATTTATTTATTTTATTTATTATTTTATTAGATTTATACCCCGCCTCGGTTCCCTAGTCAAGGGGAACTCGAGGCGACTCACAACAGCTACAAATACAATGAAACAACCATTAAAAACAATAATACAATATGTTAAAAAAAATTACAAACACAATCACACACCAACCAATAATCATTCTTCCAAAGAGGGGTGGGTATCAGTTCCAAGCTCACCGACAGCACCAGGTCTGCAGAAGGCCAACAGATTTGGAATGGTTCTGATCTCTATGGGTAGTTGCTTCCAGAGGGCCGGTGCCGCCACAGAGAAGGCCTTAGCTCAGGGACCCGCCAGCCAACATTGTTTAGCTGACGGGACCAGTAACAGGCCAACCCTGTGGGATTTAACTGGGTGCTAGAAGGCATGAGGTGGCATAAATATGGGATATGGGATAAATGGAAGAAAATTATCTGCAATCAAGATAAACACTTTTATAAGTTTGATTTTCAAATTAAACCAGGTGTTTCAATGAGGGAATTTGTAGAAGATTGGAAATAGCACCACCGAGATGAAAGATTTCCTGGATGGTCTGTATATCATCTCCTACCCCATTTATATAATCTTGGAAATTTCGTATTAGACAGATATGAAATTTTCTGTAATTATAAGTGCTAAAACTATGGCAAGGTTCTTAGCCCAGAGTGCCGTTTGCCAAAATAGGATCAACCTGGAAGGGTAGATTAACATCTTTATGCATAAATAAAAGTTAAGTCTCCCACAAATTCAAGGTGAGGAGATCCTTAAAAAGTTAAAAATCACTTATAAACAGCTCAAACATATTAGATTTGGAAAGTATTCTCTCATTGGCTAGCATAATTTGAGTCACCAAGCATGCTCAGTAGCTTCATATACTATGTAATAGTTTGTATTATCTCATAATATTCTTAGCACAATCACGTTAATGATCAAACTAATATTCAAGAGGTGTGTTTCGGACATTATAATGAGTTTTCAGGTTATTACAGTTCAACTTTCTGTACAATTTTTCTCTCTAGCCTGTTTGAGCAGCAGGGTTTTATCAGAATTTCACATTCTTGCCTGCTTACTTCAAAGAAACTAGAAACATTAATCAACGGTGTTCCTTGGAAAAGAGGTATTCAAAGAGGGCCCCACTCTTGCTCCCATCATAATAGGAAAAAAGACTATTTCATTTTGGCTTCTAAATATACCTTTTTCTTAAAAATGAATTAGCCAAAAGTATCTAGCTGTTGATTGGAGAGGCATGGTGGCTTTGTGATGAAGATGCTCACCTCCCTTTGGAAGGTTGAGAGTTCAATCCTAGGTAGCAGCAGTTTCTCTCCTAGGGCACAGCTAGTAAATGCTCAGTTCCATCTAGTCATCCTCACTCTACCTCAAAGAGGGACTGGAAGGTCATAAAAAGAGAGTTTTATTTAGATGCTGATTAGCTTATATTTGTTTACATGATATGTTCATGTGCTGATCTGAATAGTAAAAGTTGAGTAAACCTGCACTGATCCAGTTTGATTTGGAAAATTAATACAGTTGGACTCAACAATTTGAATCAAGTCAGAGAAACAATTTTAATTGGATCAGAACTCAGCCTAAAACAGGAAAAGTAGAATAGTTGTCTTCAATAGAACAAAACTGAATAACCTTTGTAAACATGTAGGCATAAAATATGTTACCATAGAGGTTTGTGACTTTTGGCTATAGAGGAAAATGAGGATATGGGCATTGATAAAGTTAATTGCATTTCTGGAAAGTGAGTTCTACCCCAATTATTACTAGGTTGGCTTAAATATGCCTAATGTCTTTCAAAGGCCTTTCAACTAACAACACAACTTTTAAACAGAAATCAGTTTCTCAAAATACAGTAAACCAGTAAGCCTTCTAAAGCTATTTTAAAGTGTGCCATTTCATCCACACACACACACACACCAACGCTTTCCCGCTAAATTTGCTCCCACTCTAAGAGAGGCTGTTCCAAACAAGAGAACAAACTCTTTTCTCACTCTAACAAATGTTACAAGAGACCCAGCAGTGATTATGATCTATATTTTTTCCATTGCTTCATTCTAAGGACAACTCCAACAGTTACAATTAATATGCCAATATGGAGGAGTGCTGGGAATTGTAATTGCAACTCTTGCAATCCCACATTAGTCTCTCTAGCTGCTTAAAAAGCTCTGTTCTATAAAAGAAATGAGTTAAAGTCTTTTACGGTAGTTTCTTGCTAATGGGCAAATTGTCTCTTCCTGAACCCCAACGTCAGCCGTCAGTCACTCCAGAAAATGAATCACAGCAAATATAACTAGGACCAAAGTATCTCTCATAATCCTTAATACAGTTTCTTTGAGTGTTATCCTCCACTGGATACTTGGGCAATGCCTTTTGATTTAATAATAGAATAGACGTCATCTAAAAAAATAAAAAATAAAAAGCCAAATGACATTTTAAAACAAGTGTCCATGGTTGGATCTCTTTTGCCTCTAAAGGTTTGGTTTTTTTTCAAATCAACCTTCCTTTTTTCTAAATAATTATTGCTTTGTTTTGAATTTAAATCAACAATTGGCCAAGTAGAAAGAAAAGATTTAAAATATGAAACATGCCAAGTAAAGTTCACCAAGCAGTATGGTAAATGTCTTATTGATGACATATAATCAACGGGTAGTCCAAACATCGCAAATTTATTTGAGGGTTGGAACTGTCCCTTACTCCCTTCATGTTTGCACATAATGTAGCAGATTGAGGAACTGGTCTCAGCTGGGACTACTACAAGGAGCTGTTGTTATCCTAAGAATTACTGTCTGATTAACTGTCTGATTAGAACAGCTTGTACTGCTTTTTTGCAGAGAATTCACATAGGACTTTATCATGTAACACACACAGATCTTTCTTCATTTAAATTAGCCAGAAGAAGAAATCCAGAACAGGTGACATATTTTTAGTCCGTGCTATTTAAGAAAATAAATGAGGTATGATTTTACTCTGGTCTTAGCTCCTGTGCATATATGTGTTCTCAAAAAATGAATATGTACAAAAATGCATTGGTGTCAATTATCTCTGTCAGGGGCCTCCAACCTGGCCACTTTCTGACTTGTGGATTTCAACTTCCTCTGGGAGTTGAAGTCCGCAAGTCTTAAAGTGGCCAAAGTTGGAGACCCCTGATAGAGATAATATCTGATTCTTGCCCTGCTCCCATTTCTATTTTTTTATTTTTTTTGCATGATCTCATAGAGTGATGTTAAATGCACACAAATTGAGGTTATAAAGCATAAATTCAGTGTACTATATGTGTGGAGGTCAGAATGAAAGCTTAATTACTCTAGGCTGGTGACTATAGAATAAGAGTGTTGATTCACTGTTGACTAAAGATCTTTCAACACCTCTCAGCCAACTATTAGTCAGAAATTCATAGACAGGACAGCAAGACAAAAGTACATTCCCATGGAGTCATTCAGCACTTGGTGTTAAGATGCCAAAACTTCCATGAGTCGAAGTAATATATAATCCTCATGTCAATAGCCCTTGAACTCATGCAGATATTCTGATGGCAAAGTGCAGGTCTCTAAAGGTCAGGATCATGGCGATTCCTCCAAGGAGCAAACTTAAGGACCAGGTCTGAATCTAGTAGTAAAAACCTGGGCATACTGGTCCAGTGATGAATGCTTTACTATCAGAGGTTGGGAACCTTTTCCAGGATCTGGTCCACACTTAGTTTTTGGGTCTTGCCTGGGAACTGCAGGGAATATGGTTAATGATATTGTGATGTCTGGAATGTGCAAGGCTGACAACTTTAGCCTTCCTTGTGAGGAATTGTGAATAGTTTAAAGATACTGCAGATAATTGAGGCACCAATGCTGCTCTTTAAATCTTCCATAAATGAGAATAAGAACCTAATTTGGAGAATTTTCTGGAATTCAAAGGTGTGCAATAGGTGACAATAGTCTGCTTGAGTTGGCACCCATTTTGCTTCTAAAAAACCACCTACACACACATGCACCCCCCACCCCAAAAATGATCTCAAAGGTAGGCTGGGTCAGGGCTACATGATGTGGGGCATCAGTTGCCTGTCTTTTTCTCATACAGTCTGATCCCCAAGTTTTAATTATATGAATTGTGGAAGGAGCAAAGGGTGCTAAGAATCACTGGGTTAAATCAGGCTGCCTTTGGACTTTGGACATAGGAAGTACAAAATTTGAACAATGAAACTGTCTGATATATAAACATGAAACTCACTTTTTTATTATGGCTGTAAAAAAAGGCCAAAATGGCAGGAATTATAGATTTTCCATTTAGTGTCCCTTTGGATCTGAAAGGCCATAAGGGGATCTATAATTCAAGGGCAGCTGTAGCTGAAATCATCTCAAATGCCATCTTTGTCTGTTTGTCTATCATCTATCTATCATACTTGTTTATCTGTTCTCTCAGCTGTGTATGCATAAAACATCCACAATGAAAGATACATAAAATGAAAGAATTACAGTTAAATTAAAATAGGCGATATCTCATTATACAGAATATCAATGGTGTTTTTTGACTAATTAAAAGACCCCCAAAAGGGCTCCATTTTAATTTGTGTCTATAAAACAAGGTCAGAGAAAGTCTAATTTCCTTAAGAAAGCCATTCCATAACTTGAGGGCTGTCACAGAGAGTACTGTTCCTGGGCTTGTTCCCCATAAGCACATTTAATGAGGGATTATGAGCATTGTTTCCCCAGGAGCTTCATTTAAGGATGGATTGATTCTAGCTGAAGAAAACAGTCCCAAATCTAATTACATTCATAAGGCACCTAGGACTGATCATACAAACTTGCCCAATCCTCCTATGAGGTGATAGGTAACAGCCAATCTCATTTGGACCAGAAAGTGGTCTGACTATGACAATAAGCTAGATGTTATGCCCTCCATACATACCTGTGAGGGAAAACCTATGCCACGCGTGCTGTAAGTGGCATGCAGAGCCATCTCTCTGGGCATGCCAGCCATTACCATTGCTCTTCTGGGCTCCAGCGCATGTATGCATGCTGGCCAGCTGGTCTTTATGCACGCAGGTATGTTAGAAACTGGAAGACCAGGTGGCTTCCAGTTTTCCACACTCCCATGCATGTGCGTCGGGGAGCTGCTCTTCCGGTTTCCAGTGTGCGTGCTCCCATTTTGGCACTCTATGTTGAAAAGGTTAACTACCACTGATATATACCATAAGTCACTAAATAACTATTCAGAGGCAAACATGAGTTCTAATTTAAGACAATATGTATGGGGTGCCTAAGATTATCTGTAACAAGCCCATGATAAGCATGATGGCCATGAACTCCTAAGCCCTTTCAGATCAAACTCCCCAAAAATGGAGATTAAAGTTCCTGAATACCAATAAGCAAAGATACTCCATCACCTATCTAAATATTAGATCCAGGAGCCTGGGATGGGATTATGTGGGGGCATAAAGTACAAAGCATACTTGATTGGGGAAGAGAGGTGGGTTATAAATCTAATAATAAACATAAACATAAACAACCTGTTCCTTCTTAATGTACAAGCATTCTTACCTGGCCAGCTCAGAAATGGAAGAACTGGCCACAGAAAGTCCCCAATGACTAGCAACACCAGTGCTTTCCATCTCTGGAATTAAGGTTAACAAAAGAACTGTAATTTGAATGGACAGATCTTCCTGAAAACATTGTAATCTTCACCAAACCAGGATTTGATAATGGTCTTCCTGCTTATCCTCAACCAGACTGTATATGAGCAAAGCCTTATTACAGACAGACTTTGCACTTACCACCAGCAAGTTGAGGCCAAGTTCACTCCCAATCTGGTCACCAGGACTAGGACTGGGTACATCAGACTAGAAGTAGAGATTGCCACTCAAATGCCTCAAAATGGTGACCCTGACATTTCCCACCAAGTCTCTGACCTGTCACAACCAGGATCACGTTACGCTCACTTTCACTGCAATTCATCCCTAGCAACTTATGGTCAATGATTAACTCCAGCCATTTCACTGACATATTCACAATCACCTGTATGTTGGCCAACAATCTGGAAAGTCATCATGCTGCATCTTTGTGAATAAAATACTTCCTCTCACTATTTTATAAAGCAGACTTCCAAATAAAACCCAAAGGGTCTCCATCAGTCATTAAAGCTTTAGATTAGATGACACCCACACACTCTTGTGTTCTCATTTCAGCTAAGGCTAACACTTTCCCATTTCATATCTGGAGAACTTCCTAATTCAAACCGATATTATTCCATCCTTGAAGGACAATGCTCCACCTTGGGAATAATATGAAGATTGAAAATATAAGGGTGCCAACTTCTTCTTGAGAGTTGTTTTATTAGAGTGAGACTCCATTGGCATCAGTACTCGGGTGCACACCACAATCCGTCTTCACTGTTATTGAGATCTACTGCAAGATAGTCCACCCAATTTTGCACTGCAACCTGAGAAGCTTCGTCCCCAGGCTGCTCTCAGCTGTTTCTTAAGACCAATTCAGACATTCCTATCCAAATTGCAGCATGTTAGCAATCTGGTGCTCATTCCAGACTATGGTTACTATAGGACCTCATTCCCATCTGGTGCTGTAATAGCCATGTTTCTTGCACTTATCCTTGGAGGGAGGACAGGTCTTGCTGACTGGTTCCTAAGTGGACCAGTCTACCAGTGCTTGCCTTCTCTTTTTAGGAATTTTTCTCTTCTCATTAATCCCTGGGCTTTTTCTTTGTTTTCCTAGAGGTTTGCACACATGGCTGTCTTCTCATCTCCTTACCATATTGTCTCCTTTGACACTAATGAAGAGCTTTTCTTTGTCTTTTTTCCCCTTAATGTACCATTCTAATTCTGATGCTACAATAAAACAACAGGGAACAAGTTGTTCTTTTGTTCACACTTTCCTCTGTAGGCCCATGGCTTCATAGAAACAAATTAGCAAGACTCTAAATCTAATAAAAGTGTTATTGATGCTGCTGCTGCTGTTACTATTTAAAAAAAAACAAAGAAAAAAAAGAAAAGAAGCTTTATAGTACTGTGGGGCAGGGAGAGGAATAGCAAGGAGAGCAGGCTTTATTCAACCTGGACAGAAACCAAAATATGCCTATTGGGAGATGCAAGAGCTGAATGGAGCATACGCTTCTAAAATTGAGGATTGGCTTCACAGTCCTTCTTTTGGATCAATGGCAGGATTATTTAAAAACAAAAGCCAGCAAGTGTCCATCAGTAGAGAGCACAGTAGCCCAGCAACTCAGAAAGAAATTGCGGTCCAAGAGATTGTCCAGCTGTTAGATGAGAAAGGGTGTGCCAGGCACTGGCACTTAGAGCTGTGGATAATGTGAGAACAGAACAAAGATGCGGGAGACCATCCACTCTGAAGGGCTTCAGACGGTTTTGGTTGGAAAACATCTATTTTATCAAAGATGGAAAACACAGGCGGGATGCATTTGCAATAGGCGAGGAGTGGGAAGAAGAAGATGTTATCTATTCCTGCACCCAGGAAGCCATGAATAAATGGCTTGTACAAGCTGGGCAGAAAGTGTGAATCCCAGGTGGTCTGGCACACACATTAGCAGTGCTGATGCTATTTCCAGTCCTCCCTCTCTCAGCAGCATCTCTGCAGGAAAGAGGGGAAAACTTTATTCTTCAAACAGTTCGTCAATGAATCATTGGCCAAAGTACCTACTGCCACCCCTTTCAACTACTGAGTCAGTAAGCCCTATTCCACTGATAACCCATGCCTCAGTCACTTCCCAATTATGTTATACAGTATATATATGTGAAAATATACCTTTTGGAAAACTGATTTACTTTCTTGAATGAATAGCACTAGGAACTTAGGGAAAACAATCTGTGAACAAACCTATCAATTGCAGGGATGAAGAAATCCCTACTTCGTATATAGCAGTACATATTTACATGTTTGTTTGGTTTATATCCTGTCTTTCTCCAGAAGCTCAAGCCTTCTCTCCTCCTCCCAATAACCTCTCTCTGTGGTAACTTGGGCTGGGAAGAAATGAATGGCCCCCAGTCATCTAATGAACGTCTGTGGCTGAAGATAAACTTGTAACCCAGGTCTCATTGACCCTAGTCCAACATCTTATCCACTACACACCTCACTTGCAAAATTCATTTAAGCTTCAATCCTGTTGCCTTTTCTCTCTGGAAGAAAGTCTCACTGGACTAAATTTGGCTTACTTGTGAGAGGGCATGTATATAGGACAGTGCTGTTATTGCCCATAAGCTATGACTACATTTAATCCTGTCTCATGGGATAAACATGTTAACCTTGTAGGCTAACCTGTATGTAAAGAGAAAAATCTGTATATGAATAACATTGTTATCATTTTCGTGGCTTTGTTGGTAAGGGTATAGCAACCACTGTGTGCACTCACATAACGGGGCAATGTTTGTGGATATGGATTGGCCAAAATATTATAAGTATTCTATACCTGCATTGGTGAATGGGCTGAATTCCTGAGACGGGCTGCACTACAAAGTAATCTATAGGTACAGGTAAGTAACAAAGCGCAGGGCATAAAAATCTTCAGGGAGCCAAAAGTAGCCATTGTAGAAGTAAAGGTAAGAAAAGTCTCCAGAACAGCATTAGACACCAAATGTTGAGTGAATTTGGTGTTCTGCACAGAACTCTGAAGGAGAGGCACCAGTTGCAGAGACTGTGGCAACAGCAGATGATGACTGGAATGGAAAATACTGTCACAATAATAGAGGAATCCGTTTTTGGATTCATGTGTAACTTCATCATTCCACTTCCAACATACATCTTTAGATATGTAACAATTATTATGCAATGCCCTTTTTGAGTAAGCAATTTACCTGAAGTGCAGAAATAAAGACATGATAAGATTGGCATGATAAGAAATTTAAAAGTGAGGGTGGTAAAGGTGTGATAAGAATTTTAAAAGTGAGGGTGGG
>JANHGC010006617.1:51753-63155 GCA_027560395.1 Boaedon fuliginosus | reverse complement strand
TTATTATTATTATTATTATTATTATTATTATTATTATTATTATTATCCTTCTCATCTTTTCTGCTACATTCCCCAATTGGTATCTTATGATTATATTACCTTGTTGTTTGTATGTACACTTGTTATTTGAATGTTTTTATGTTCAATAATTATATTACCTTGTTATTTGTATATACACCAAGAGCTTATGCACTGGAGACAAATTCCTTGTGTGTCCAATCACATTTGGCCAATAAAGAATATTCTATTCCATCCCGTCCCATCTCATCCCATTCCATTCTATTCTATTCTTTAATTCTACTTTAGGGTTTCTGAAGTAATTCTAGCTATCCCACTTCTTGTCCTGCTACAGGAAAACAGATTTTATTAAGTATATCACCTTGGTCTATTATGAAATAGACCAATCACCTTGGTCTATTATGAAATAGACCAATAGGCCTTGGTCTATTATGAAAAAAAATTGATGTTTTCACATAGAGAGAATTTCATCTTCAGGATACACACTATTTTATTTATTTATTTATTTGATTTCTACCCTGCCTCATCTCCCCAGTCAGAGGGAACTCGAGGGAATTCGAGGGAACACTAACAGGCTGTCACCCTTTTAACATTACTTGGGAGTAAATCTCATTGAGCTCAGTTAGAATCTCAGGTCAATTTTGCTAACTGTTGCTGTCATGCCTATGAACCTCCCACAAAATTGGGTTGACCAGTCTTTGAATGAGATGTAACGTAATTTGATGGATATGATGTCACTTGAATAAGATGATAGGAGCCAAATTTCACATGACTCTACTTAAAATCCTGAGGTTTGTTCCAAATATCACAGTCATATTAAATTCTACATCTTTTCCTTTTATACTCTCCCTTTCTATTTGCACCAATAATTCCTTCAGTAGGATCACTGTTAATATTTTTAGGAATAACTCAGTCTAAAGAATGCCATACCCACATCTTCTTTGTATCCTTATTACGTACCTCCCATCCTTCCTTCTTCTGTTTAATGTTTTGTTGATATTGATGCAACTTTAAAACCAGTTCTAATCCTCTTTAGGCATGAATCCAAACCTTTTACAGCTCACTCTATTTCAATATGTTTTGACCTCTTCAATGGAAACTTTAATGATCAATTGATTTTTTTTCCTATTTCATATCAGCAGCTTTTAAAAATATTGTGGAAAGATATAATCACTTAAAACAGGAATATTTTCTTTGAAGAGTTTCCATATTGTGAGCCATTTAGAAGGAATGTTATTTCTCTTTATTTTGAAAGTATGTAGCATACTCTACTTGTGGTTTTTACAGTCTTTATTACAAGTTGCTGCACAGTGTAATAGTCATTTTAGTAGCAATTTCAGCAGAACCAGTGCCATTGTTCTTATTCAAAATTATGTATATATTGATTACAAGATTCATAAACTATCTTTCTGTGCATAACAGGACATTTGAATGCCGTGAATAATCTATATACAAAGCATAAAAGCCACTTACCATCAACTAAGTGATTAAACCATTGCTAAATACAGATACCATTATCTTGACAAATTGTATCAACAACTCCAACTCACTTTGACTGTAAATATTACTTTAAGGCAGCCTTGCTCAACCTGACTGTCTCTAGAAGAGATGAATTACTACTTGATGATGGAACTTGTACTCTGAACATATCTGGAGGGTGCCAATTTGGGAAAGATTGCTTTAATGGATGTCTTGATCAAGTATTCTGAACATCACCATTATTGCCTTATTGCCTGTAAGGAGGAGAAAAGATAGGCCAACACGGATTCTATTTTTATATGTGACATAATTATTTGTTGTAGCATTGGTTGTGTTAATTCACAATTCCTTCTGGCTTCCTGATATTGATCTTACATTATAGTTCTGAGCAGTTTTCAGGAGCCTGTTATTTTTAGCCCCTAGATGGTCATGTTATGAGAGAGCAGGCCATTTGAATTCACTCTATCTCCCCCCCACACAAGCTTTTCACCCTCCTCCAATCCATTCCAGAATACTTCAGCCCCAAAGCGCCCCTCAGGTGAAAGGTGGTGTTTCTGTCTTAGATCCAGGTTCTTCCAACCTTCCTGGAGGACAGATTGCCAAATATTTTCACAATTCAAACAGGAAATATTTATTAATACAGTGTTACAATAGTATTTATTATAATAGTATTACTATTATAATTAATATAATACAATATAACTGAATCATCTAATACTTAGTCACCCTGATCATTTTCTCCCATGGGGACTATAATTCTAGAACTTGCTGTTTGCCAACAGAGCCAAACAGTGGGAAGTACAGTAAATGGCAGCAATTTTTCACATTGATTAAATATGGAATTTGATTGATGATTGCAAGAATCATTGCAAGGAAAATTTGTGGAGGATTGATAGCTGATAATTGGCTATGTCAGACTCAAAAGATCAGGTCCGCATGTGATTTATTGCTAAACAGCCTACACACAGGAATGTTCTCAACTAATGGTTAGCGCATGCTATGGGTTAGATAAGGATCCGTGAAATTCAGGCGGGGGTTGGACTTAGCTAAGGGATCCTAGACTCTTCTAAATCCACTCCTAGGTTCTGACATTCCTTCTCCTACAGTTTATGTATTACCTCCAGTATAAGCAGCAGTATGACTTGAATGCCAGTTACTAAGGAACATGAGTATCAGTTGCATGTGTGTGTAGAAGGGGTACCTAGGCTCTTTGTGGACTTTTCATCAAGAGCTAGATAGTTAGTGTTAACTACCCATTAGCCAGGTTTTTCAGCTGATTGATCAGTGTGTGCCAGTGGTGGTATTCAATTTTTTTTACTATTGGTTCTGTGGGCATGGCTTGGTGGATGTAGCTATGTTGTCAGCAAATCAGATTTGGTATTGGCCAGTGTCAGCCAATCAGAAGTGGAATTTGCCGGTTCTCTGAATCAATCAAAATTATTGCTACCGGTTCTTTGGAACCTGTCGGAACTGGCTGAATATCATCTCTGGCATGTGCCACATATGATACATTGAGTCAGTGAGCTACAGCTACTATATATACTTTAAAACTCAGAGTGGAAAAGCAAAAAGTGGGGCTGGAACCACAAGTAACTTTAGTTCCCCATGCCTTTATGGATTCCTAAGTTTCTTGTCATATGGGAAAATATTAATGATTTTGATTTGGTTACATCTATGACAGACCTCTGCCTATACCTTTGACCTTAATGCAGAATTCTACGTTTATCTTCTGTGTATGAACTGATGCTGTATGCAAGTAAAAGTAAACTCTCCTAACTTGTATAAATTTGAAGTAGGGTTTGATCTGCAAGATAGAAAAAAAAACATTCCTCTAATACCATGATGGTGAACCTATGGCACACATGCTGGAAGTGGCACGCAGAGCCATCGCTCCGGGCACGTGGCGACGTCACCCATTGCTCTTCCAGGTTCCGGCACTTGGTGCCAAAAAGGTTCACCAACACTGCTCTAATATATTTCCTAGTAAGCATCCTTCTTTTCTTTTTTTTTCTTTTCACAACATAGTATAATTTACTCCTTCCCTCCCCCTTTTTCTTACTGTTTTTGATGTATAGTGTCATTTCAGTATTCAGCTTTTCTTCCATCTCATTCTACCACTCAAGTTTATGATGTTTTTGAGCACCCTTTCCAGCTCATTAAGCTTTCATTCTTTGTAAAAGCTGACTGTCTGTGACATATGATTGGCTAAACTTGTAACTCAACAGATGTCCATGTTGTTCAAATGAATCATGAATATCTCTTGTTTTGTGGCAACAACTGTTTGATGAGTTGTTCTAGAATGCTTTCGTTTATGTTCCCTTCCAGCCTCTAATAATTACAGGAGAGGCCTAGGATCTTTCCATCTGTATTTTCGTAATATCTTTATTCCAGAAATTCCAAAATAAAATCATAGGTAGAACAAACCTGAATATATTAAGAACAATTGATGCTTTTGTTTAGTAAGAAAGGATAATATTTACAGTATAGTAGGAGTCGTTGAGCAAAAAAGGTCCTTTCAGCAGTTCAGATGAACTGATTTTCACAATGTCTTTTCTGTGCATCAATCTACATTTAAAGAATACATGGGGAGAAAGTGAGACTATAAAAATTGTTTGCCTTGTTCACCAAACTAGTTCTCCCACAATTTTATTTACATATTTTGTTAAAATAATCCCTATTCACATAGCAGCACAAAGTGTGATTTAAGAGAACGCCTGAATAATAGTCAAAACACACAGATCGATTCCTATCAACATCATTGGTCTTGATAAGCAAGATGAAACACTCTTTTGTATTCAGTCAGCTCAAATTTTTGCATAAATTATGATCTTTTAAAATGACAATGAAAATGAAATCAAAATTATGTTTGGTAGAGCACCAAAGAAAAGAAGAATCTCTTCTTCAAAAAGTATAATTCCACCTGAAAGATGCAAAGGAGGGTCCTCTGTAGGCCTTAATACTTGGAAGATTCATACAAGTAGAATTTGTATACAAATGCATATATTTCAAAAATATGACTTATATTTGAATTCTCCCCATTATAGCTGGCAGCAAACATCTGCCACAGTTTGTTCTATTTGCCTCTTTCATAATAAAAGAAAAGGCAGACCTAAGTGTGGTTTATTGCAATAATGGACAGGCTGTAATTCAGTAATAAAATGCTTTTTTCTGCATGCAAAAGGTTCAATTTATCCAATTAAGTCTGAAAAAAGCACCTGCTCCAACCTTCAGACAGCTGCCAGCAGTTATTATGAACAATACTGGTTTTATGATTCAATAAGTTGGTTCATTGTAAGACCAGTTTCCTGTTCCAGTTCTAGGTGGAACATTACCATAATACAAAGTCTTCTGGCTGGGCCTGTCCATGGATCTGAAGAAGCTGATAGATCAGATGAAAATGTTGAAATCATCAGAAACCTCCAAACTTATTACAGTCAACAACTAAGAAAGATGAATCAAGGAGCATTCCAAAATTATGTATATGTTCCTTCCTTGGCAACACAATGATCCCCTATAGGCCTATCATTAACAACAGAGACATCCTAGTTGGTGAAATCACTTAGTAAGGGAAAACATCTCTACCTTACTATTTTCCCTGGGAAAAAGTTAGTCAGGATGGATTCAGCTTCCTTTTTGATCCTGAAATGAATAGTGAGAGGAAGAATCTGAACTCAGTATCAACACATCAAGGAGAAACCTTACTCTGAATCCAAGCCCCAACTCACACACAGTCACTCTATAAAGTTGTTAGGACCCTTTGTGTGACTGAGCATTGACATGCTTGGTGTTCATGACTGGGATCAAATATGGGAAGGAGCAGAATGAGATTTCAAAAGTTTTACATAGGTTTAGAAAATTTTTACCACCAACAGAAACTATTTTGTAAACTGTCTTCCTCTCATATTTTATCTTGCAGAGATCTGTAGCTAGACCAAGCCTGCACAACATGAAGCCTGCCAAGCAGGCTTGTGTAGCCCACTAGTGCTTAAAAAAAAACTTCCATAAATCCATTGTCACCAAACATTGTCATTGTCACCACCCGGAAGGAAATGCCAATAAACAGGCTGCCAAGCATCTCCAATTCCTCCAGGTCACACCAACACTGCCAGCTCACTGCTATCCCTGCACCACTATTCACCAAATAGCTGACAGTCCTGCTAGGCACCCCTTTATTTTTAATTTATCAGTGTGCCCCTTTCTTCTGAATGAGGAACATTCTAACCCTGGAGGTTTTAAGAAGAGGTTGGACAACCATTTGTCTGAAATATTATAGGGTTTCCTGCTTGAGCAGGAGGTTGGACTAGAAAACCTCCAAGATTTTCTTTCAATTTGTTATTCTGTTATGCTGTTATTCTGAATAAATCACGTAGGCCTGTTTTTGACTCATTTTTATGAATTAGATTCTGAGCTTAATCATAATAAACCACAATACAAAGAAGGACCACATTTTATTGCTACCCATTTACATTGATTTGGGACCACAGATACTTCTGATTTGTTCGCAAGTATGTTTTCGGAGTAATAAAAAGATATCAGAAGTCTGGTGGCACTTTTTCAGATTGACACGTTTTATTAAAAGACATGCCCTTTTGTGAGCTACAGCTCATTTCATCATTGCATTTGATGAAGTGAGCTATGGCTCACGAAAGCTTATGTGAAGGTTATGAAAAGGTCCATCAGACTCCATAGACAAAAGAAATTGGGCACTTAAAAAGAGAATGGATGCACCACCCAACAGACATTCAACTATCCAGCTTCCTGAAAATTGGCCTACTAGTTAAAAAGAAGTAATGATAATAAACACATCTCAAACTGGGGGTGTTGAAGGGGTGCACCTCTAACCAAACCATGTGCACTTTGGCTTCAAGGTTCATTCCTTATTCCAGTTTATCACAGAACACTGAGAACAGACTTGACTACATCTCCATCAAATCTGATAGGTGATCCAAGTATCACTTCTGAAGGGACATGCTTTATCCTTGTGGGCCAGCAATGCAGGAACCCAACTTCCCAGTCAATTGGGTAATGGCAAAAGAGGCTGGGAGGCTTAGAAGAAAAAGATAAAAGATAAACAGAATTCACTTCCAAATGTCTTTACCGCTTTTAAAAATGCATTTATATCCTCTTTCTAAGATTACACTGTGGCCCCCTTCTTTCCAAATTCTATTCTTTCTAATCATCAAACCTATAAATCACAGGTACATTTTCCCCGTTATCAGCAAATGTCCATAAAGGTTTCCAGTCTCTGACAAATGTATGATTGTCTTTCCCCTAATCAAACAAGTCCATTTTGCCATATCTGCAAATACTACCATCTTCACTAATCATTCTTCCACTGTGGGTATTTCAGAGTCTTTCCATCTTTGTGCAAATGATAATCTCACTGCAAGAAACAATCATCCCTAAATCTTTTTCTAATTGTCTGTCCATTAGTCCCAATAAGAAATGTTCTGCTTTCTGTGGAATATTAATCTTTAAAATTCTTTGCTTCACTGAGTGCATTTGACCCAAAATTTTCTAGTTTTTTACAAGTTTTTTTAATGTACAGGAAAAAAAGACAAGGTCACAATGAGAGTTGAGGGGAAATTAATGTACCCACACCTCTTTATATCTGTATTATAACCACCTGGTATAGAGGGCTTTAGGATTTTGTCTCTGTACCTATAGCTGGAATAGCGTGTTACTCATTTACTTCCAATGCTTTGGATGGTATTACTGATTTTGGAAAGTACATTTTGATACAGAGAATTCCAATTTATTTTGTACTAAAACTAATTGCCTTCACTTCCAGCACTGAATTATAATATTCCCTAATTATTTATCTACTTCCCCCTCAATGCCCCATCCCCTTGGACCACCTCTTGTCTTATAAAACAGAGCCATTTGGGAGTTTTTCACCCTCAAACTTTGATAACTACACATGCATATTCATACACATATTCAAAATATGGACAATTATTATCTAAACAAAGATTGTCATTGCAAAATGAAAAAAAAAAGATCAGCAATAACAAAATTAACTCTCTGCAGTGGAATTATTTACTCTGGTAGTTACTAGCCAATATAAATCATTTTTCCTTTCCTTTCTTTCTTAAACACTCCTGATACTAGAATGTTTCAGTGGCTATCTTGTATGGTATAATCACCTCCTGTGCTCATGTAACAACTCCATTTGATGAAATTGGTTGCCCTTTTAAAGGAGTTCCGGCACATCCTTCCAATTTCTTTCCTACACAGATTGTCTCCACCACACAGAAGGTCCAGATGGCTGCAGGCTGCTCATGAGCGATGTGACCATGACTCCTTTTAACAACTTTCTGCTTTATCATGCAGGGAGGAGAATGGAGTCGCTCATGAAGAGGGCTGCAGTATTTTGGGTCCTGATTCTATATGGAAAGGCACTTTCACTACATGGAAGTCTGAACCAAAGAAAATTGAATAGTCACCATGGATTTAGTCTATTGAAATATTTACCTTTCTATCTGCATTCTACCATCAATCCCCTTTGAGTCACGGCTTGCTCTTTGATGCTTTCAGGGGGCTTTAGGACAGGGGGCTCTGCTTTGCCTTATACTTCTTACATATTGTGTGTTGCAGACTCTCTTTGTTCCTTTACCCTCAATATCTCATTTGGATATGTGGCAAAGGAGATGAACAGAACAATTTAAAAAGCTGAGGTAAAAATGGGAGATAGGGGCACACATGTGGAGTCACAACCTAAAGCGCTTCCTCATTCTGTTAATATTGTGCAACTTAATTAGGATTGTTTCTGTGCTTGCTTCAGGCCAAGACTTTCAAGAAGGATTCAAGAAGGATTATAATGGAGATATTTGGATTTATGGTGCTTTATATTAATTAGTCTGATATGGTAACTTAGTCAACCTTATCATATCTCTGCTTCCTGTATCTCTATATCTTTTCTGGTTAAAATTATATGAAAAGGGGATTGTTTTCAGAGCTGAGTAACCCCATGCAGGTATTTTGACTGTTACTTCTATTATTCCTTTCTATTCTCATTGCTAGTTGGGGCTGATCCAAGTTGAGTCCAAAATATCTCAGGAGAACCAGATTATTTATTCATATTGTCATCCTGATTGCTTAGAAGATATGAAATCTTCATTTCAGATAACTTAATTTCTACTAAACCTGTTTCTTTCTCATGTACCACTTGTACCACAAACCCTCAGCCATCTCCCATTTGCAAAATACAGAATAAATAGGTCCCATGCCAAAAATATGATTAAGACTACCAAAATTGTCTGATTTAAAAAACACTTCTCTCTTCTTTATTCATTATTAAGCAAAACCTCAAGAGGATACATGCTAGAGGGAGAAAAAATAATAACTTGATGCAAGTGGAAGTTGAGAAAAAAAGATGCATTCTCACTCTTGCCAGTGCTCTGTTCTGGATGAATACTTTGGTTTTCCTACCATACCAAAGTAAGACCACGTCCACTAAAACTTAATGAGCTATATAAGGGTGTGCCAGCTGTAGAAAAAGGACAGGGTAGGTCTAAAGACTCCAGATGAGCCTTCAGGGGGGAAATAAGCAGAATTCTCTAATAAGCACAATGAGTTTTATTTCTTAGTTTCTTAGAGGCAAGAAATGGTCTGTAGACACTTAAGATTCTGTGTATTTTTCCACACAAGGAATGAAAAGTATGTTCTTGGACCTTACAGGCATCTTTTTCCTTAAAAGAATCTTAATTGGCAGTCTGCCAGTAAAATTCTTGTCTAGTGTCTAATTTCATGAAATCAGCACAGCCTCATTTCTTACATATTTATTCACTTGTCTCGTATTTCTTACTAGTTTAAAATGCCTTTTCTTCTTTTGAAATATATTCCTGGCATTCATCTTATGGGAAACTCCTCAGTGCTTCTGTAGCTCACAAAGATGGCTTGATTTCATACCACACGCTCTCCAATCTCTTGCTCCTCTTGCATTTTGGCACCTTCTGAAACCAGGGCAGATACAGCATCTGTAATCATTCTTCTTTCCTTCACAGAAATTTGGGTCCTCTTCCATCTCTCAGCCCCCTTGAATGATGATGATGATGATGTTGATGATGATGATGATGATGATGATGATGATACAGCAACTTTTCTAAGAAATACATCTAGACGGGTGAAATGAAATAACAATTTTCTTCTTATGAAATGAAGATGAAGGATTTTTTTTTAATCAATTCACATCTCTATATATTGGGCAGAACATACATATCAAAGGATAGATCTCAGGTGCCATGCAAGCTTGGAGACAAAAAGAGCAAACTAATCAGTCAATGTTCCCTGCAGCTTTTAATCTTGCAAAAATGTAAGACATCCCCTTGATCAGTGGTGGGTTTCAACCGGTTCAGCCCAATTTAGCTGAACCGGTTATTAAAATAATTAACAGTTCGGCAAACCGATTGTTAAAATTAAGCTAGTGGTTCCTCTGAACCGGTTGCTAATTAAATCAGCTGTTTTTTGGGCCCAAATTGATGCGGGTGAGCACGCACTGCACGCACATCACCTCAGGCCCGACAAACAGCTGATTTAGCTACCAGTTTGGCCAAATTGGTTGCTAAATTTTTGGGCCTAAGGTAACTAAATCAGCTGTTTTTCAGACCTAAGGTGATGCGCGCACATCACGCATCTGGCACGTGATGCACGCGCATCACATTAGGCCCCCAAATCAGCTGATCAGCTGATTTTTGGTCCCAAAGTGATGCGTGCGCACATGCATCCAAAAAGTCAGCAGCAAGCAAACTGGTTGTTACACCAGTAGGAACCCATCCCTGTCCTTGATTATAGCTTTATGAATATCAGTACAGATCTTTGAAAGGTAAAACTCAGAACTACCATTGCATTTGGCAGAAGAAATGTTATTTTAAGTTCTTATTGTAAAAGAGAATTTCTGCCTATTCATTAAAATGAAAGATATATATGCCATTTTAAACTGAAGTCAAAAGCATCTATTGACCTCAAGATAAAGTCTAGACTGAATAAAAGGGCATCCTTGATCAAAGCAGGATTTTGCACAATTTATTTCCAACAGATTTTCTATACAAAGCAGGCATCCTAGAGAGAAATCAGTTATCATAGTTGAGTGCTGTGCAAAATATATGGCTGGGAAAAGCTAATCAGACAATAATTTTCATGGGTAAAGCATCTCCCCAATCTGTAGAAGATGAGAGAATTGGAGGAGTAGCTCTGATTCACATATTTTCAATCTCATCCTGCCAGACCTATCTTGTGTCTCCAGTTCCTACGTAAGTACTGTAGAAAACATACCAAGGTGAAATCCAGGAAAGGCCTTTTGCCATATCCAGAAGGTGACAGATCCTCCCACCCTTTCCTTCATCACAGAGCCAAATTGACAGTAATAAATGCCATCCACTCCCCATCTTCAACCTACCAGTAAGAAGGCCTTTTGGATTCATGACTCAGACACCAGCTGTTTCACATTCCAGAAGTCCCTCCCTACCCCCAATTTCTACTCTCTTAGCTATAAAAGTCACCCACTGACGCAAATCCACCCACCCCACAAAACTCAGTGACAGATTTAGCATCTTGTTATTGATGGTGCAGGAAACAAGTGGATACCCCAGGTGAGAAAAGGAGGGTTGCTTTTCCTTTCTCCTCTGGAGCACTGGCAGAAGAACATGCTTCTAGTGGAAGAATGGTCTGATCCTCTTGAGGATGCAACAATATCACTGTGGATAGAGTAGAACCTGGACCCGAACTACAAATGCCTATGTCAGGAGTCTGCAACCTTAAACACTCAAAAAAAGCCATTTGGATCTGTTTCCCACAGAAAAGAAAATATTGGGAGCCACAAAACCTGGGTGGGCATAGCCAACTCAACACCACTCCCACCAGTCACATGACACACACACACACCACACCTGCCCCAAATTTTGTGG
>JANHGC010006615.1:24073-35092 GCA_027560395.1 Boaedon fuliginosus | reverse complement strand
TAGGAACCCATCCCTACTAGCACTGGTGAGTCAAAACAGGTGCCACGTGGAAATCCGTGCTGTTGCATGATCAGCTGGGCTTCAAAACAAGGAAATATAGGACACAATAGTGCGGTGGGTGGTGGGTGGGGCCAACTCATCACCGGAACTGCCTGTTTGCCTGAACCGGTCCATATCAGCTGAATCCCACCCTGAACCAGGCTATATGCCATGTATCTTTGCCACTGTCAACATTTTTATAAGCAAATGTTATCTGCTACGTTTCACAATTGTTCCATTACACATTCTCTCAAAATAAAATTATGTTAAGGCTATTACTTATTGTTCATCTGAGGTTGTATTTCCCTAATTTTAAGAACTGCAAGGATTGTTAACATGTAAAGTCAAAAAACAGATTAAGCTCTGCTTCTTGTTTTCTTCATCAAACGGAAAAGTAACTTTAATAGATATCATTCTATTATGGTAACTACCAATTGATTACTATAAATGTCTCTTGTGTGATCCATAATAATAAACTACAGCAAATAATATGCTATGGCAGCAGCTTTGTCGATTTTGTGGAAATGGAACAATATTGATGATATTACCTAGGTGGGTAATGAAAAATTTGCAAGAAAACAATCTAGAGCACCAAGGACCCCCCAGTTCAACTCTGCGTTATAAATATCCTCTTCTGTTAGCAACAATACTGCATATTTTTCTTCTGATAGGCAACTGGGAAACTTTGATAGTTCTGAAATACTATATGGGATATTTCCTATTTTCCACAGAGCTGCATTATAGCCCCCAAAAGATTTGGAGCCATTGGGCCTGATTTGAGAATTGCATTTTGTGTTCATCCTTGAGCCTGCCTTTGCACTGATTTCAGAAGGAGAAAAGTTATTTACTGCTCATCCACAAGCCAGATAAGACAGTACTGTGCTTGGGTTTAAGCCAGTGGTTTTATTGCCCTTGAAGAAACCAAATTGTTTTATAACCAAACAGTGTAATTTCAGCAATTTCTGATTAATCCCTGAAAAGGTTTGCTGATTTTAATTGCTTGTAATTTGAAGTCCTAGTAATTTAAAGTTATTGCATTTGTTTGTTACTTATCTTTAATATTTGGGAGAAAAAGCTATTATGTTGTTTTAATAGATGTGTTTGGATTAAGAATCTTGGAATTCACCTTCCCCAAAGTTGAAAAAGTTGTTTTAGAACCTTCTATTGATTAACTTTTGACTTACTTCAAGTAAGTACTGGGGAAGCTACTAGCAGAGCTCCTACTCATATAATACCACTTGCATGAATGTATATCTTCATGCAAAATCAAGGTTATTAAAAAGGTACAATTTTAGAATCCTTGCATGAAAAAAAAACTCGATACAGATGTAAATATGAAGCTTTTTAACTTTAGATGTTATAAAAAGTTTTCTTTTTAAGTGTTTTAATATGTACATTATGTTCCTTTATTGCATTATGCTTTATGAAGCCATTGAAAAAGACTCTACGTGCATTACATTATTCACATCCTTTGGATCTGGTTACAGGGTTTCCAGACCTTTCAACTTCTTTGACTCTAAAGTGTTGTGAGGTATGTGGATTTGTTCTTGGAATAATCTGGGGTCATGTCTTCCAATTTGAAAACTTTGGAAAATACATTTAAATAGGATTTTCCAGGTAAGATGGAGGTACACAACTTTACACATGGCTAGGATGAGAGAACTGAGGAAAGGATACAACAGACTGAAAGTTCCACCTGGAAATAGGTTGGAGAAGTTTGAAAAGTTCTCGCAAGGGCTGTATTTTCTGCAGTAAGCATTTCTGAAGGAGTTTGATGCTCCTTCAGAAATGTTGACTGAAAGTGAAAAAAGGAAGGTCAGAGAAAAACAGGGAGGAAGTTGGTATAATGTCTCTGTCTCTATCTGTTTAGTTTTTGGCATCTTCTAATCCACATCGACGAGTGTCTCCTTCAGAGATGTGCCTAGAACAAACAGCTGTATTTTCTCGAAGGACTGAATGGATGTGTTTATACAGGCTGCCTATGCCTATCTCAGAAATGGAAGGATGGAAACAATTATGCGGGGAAGAAGGGTCCTGCAGGGGAAATCCTCTTTGTTTCTTCCATGCATTTGAAATGACCACATAACTACAGATTTTCAATCTCCTTTTAAGCTTTTGCAGTCATGAATTATGGAATATATAAACCGCACAAATATATTCAGCTTCCATTCCTTTTGTTCAGGGATGTGAAGTTAGTTTAATAACACAGTAAAGAAAGAGGCTGGTGCTGTGATCTATTTTTTTTTAATCATTGATTTTTGCATTTATTGGGCTTTGTAACATATAATAGATCGAATGCTGGGTTTTATATGGAACAAACACAAATTGTAGTTTACATTCACTTTTTATCATGTGAAATTTGTATTGAATGTAATGAAATAATTAGAGTTGTGTTCCCTGACTTTTATGACTTCAACTTCATCCCACAGAGTATCATCAGTCAATATTAGGTAACCAGGATCCACTGTTCTGGGTAGAAGAATGTTGGATTGCAACATACCTCTTTGGAGTTAATGGAGATTCAATAATACCTAGAAGGCCACATCTTGCCCATATTTTCATTCATGTCTTACTAATATTTATATATTAATCACTGGTTTTCAACATCATGTACACATAAGTTGTACATTTTATCCATTCCCTCACCCATGTTAATACAGTTGCATGATAATAGAGCTCGCAATCTGGTAATCCAAAGCCCCCATTGTTTTTGGACTCTTGCAACATTGTCAATCTTTTTCATGCTTCTTTCCCTTGCCAAACATATTTCAAACTTATAATATTTAATTTATCAAAGTATTTTTTTTCTATTTTTATTGGGACTGTTTAGAACAGGAAAAGTTGTTTTTGAAGAGGTAATTTTAGTTTGTTCTCTCTATGAGGTTTGAACTCTTAACTACATGGTGATTAGCTAAGAGGCCAGCTCCTAGCTACAGAGGTCTAGAGCTGGGCTTTCATCATGAGCCAGAAAAGCGACAAAAGTTATGATTTACTGTAAAATGGACACAGTTATAATTTACCATGAGAAACAATTTAATTATTTACTGCGGGAAAAGCTTGTTATCGCAGCACTAGCCTTAAATGAAGCAACCATAGCTTTCTATGCTTATTTCTTTTATAGTTATTTCATCGTTTTCTTGCTTATTGTTCAGCCAGTTTTTCAGGAAAGACAAACCGAAAGGGTTAAAAAAATATCCCATTCGGGCCCATCACCTTGTTTGCATTTTTTGCTTCCTACAGGATGAAAAATATGTTTTCAAGATGAGAATCAATGAATTTCAAAGTGCTTGGAAAATTTTACTTTCCTACCATTAGCCTTGTTTGTTTGTTTCCATTTTTCTGCAGTGTTTTGACTACGGGACGGGCATGTTAACCGGGGATCTTTGTGAAGACTTATGTGTGGCCCAGACTTTGACCTATAAACGCTGCCTTTATTATGACCAGGGGAAGAAGGTCATCCAAGCTGACTGGAGAGGCCGCCCTGTGATCCTAAAATCAAAAAATGAAATATTCTCCAGCTACCGTGGTCTTGGCTTTTTGGAAGAAATGGAATCACAGGGAATTCCAGAAACAGAATTGCTTCTGATGGTTGCTTTGGAAGTCAAGAACACATTGGGTTTGGACCTTCCTAACAAAACTGTGGGACCTTTGTGGAAGAAAAGAGGCCCACATTGGAAAGCACAGCTGGCCAGTTTGTGGTCTTTACTCCAACAGGAAGAGTACATTTATTTTAGTGTTTTGCAGGACATCAGTAAACATGTTCTAAGAGTTATCGGTTCTTGTGGTCACTTTTATGCAGTGGAATATCTGACAGCCGGGCATGCGTGGCACAGTACCCTTTTCTCTCTGGAAGATGCTGTTGGTGCTTCCCTCTCTGGGATTAAACACAAGGCCAAAGCCATAATCCAAATTGCAATCAGCTTCTTGGATATGGTGAATCATTTTGACAACGACTTTTCTTATCCTCTTCATCTCTGTGACATTAAGCCAGAAAATTTTGCCATCCGGAATGATCTGACGGTAAGTTAGGACCCAGCTTTTCATAACTAAATATAGAATTTAATATCATAATGAAAGTTGTGAGCACCAGCGTGTTGACTAGGGATCTTTGTGAAGACTTATGCATAGCACAGACTGTGACCTATAAACATTGCCTTTATTATTATCAGGGTAATAAGGTCATAACAAGGAAACGTCTTGCTCTTTGTTGAGACCAAAGCAACAGTTTTCTAGATATTGCCAGCATTGGAGCAGACTATGAAATTTTGCTAGTTAAAACTCTGCCCTTTACGTTTGTATTATTCTAATATTCTGCATTTGTTAAGAGTCTCTTTTCCTATGTGCTGTTCTACAGCGTCAGCAAGAATTTTCTTGAATATATAAGCTATATGTAAAAAATACTAATGGCAGTTTGAATAAGTAGAAGCTATGCAACAGTGTTGATCTGCTTCTGTTTCAAATTGCAACAGACCAGACTTGCCTTCTACCTGAATATCTGACCACACTTATTTTTCTCTTGCGCTTTCTTCTCCTCCTTCCTCCCACTACATCAAACACACAGTTTCAGCTTTACATAGTCATTAAAGTTTCTGATTTTGGGTTCCCACCATACCATATATTTCTACTTATATTTTTAAAATGCATACATATTTTGAACAGCAGCTATCACCTTGTGCAAAGGTGATACTGGTTTGGTTTTATAAGAAATATTATTTGGAGTTCCAACATCAGAAGTATGTAATTATGAAGGTGAAAAAGAGTGAAGGTTCTCACTTGTAGATTTCATCTCCTTGGAGATAGAAATCCCAGCCTCCAACATTTTCCCAAGATATTATAAATGTACAGCCTGGATGGCAATTGGGGAATGTGTATTACAGTCACGTGCCTACAGATGACAGTGGCTGAAGCCTGCATAGTAGTGATGTTAGTATTAATAGTAGTAGTGTTAGTGTTAATTCCACAAATAGTGGAATAGTGTTAATTCCACAAATGGATGAAATCAAAATCAAGAGTGGATGAAAGCACTTGCTCTTCTTGCTCATTGGCAACAAATATTAGCAATCTATCTATTAATTGTGGAAAACAGCAAAGTGGTTTAAATTGCTTCCTTTTCTTGTGCTGTTTCCCATTCTATCTTTTTCACACCCACATAATCAGGTAAATACACATACAATCACGTACCCCTTAGTTTATCTCCATTTTGACACTTTCCATCTATCAATATGTAATCCTTGATACAATTTCCCTTGCTTCATTCCTGTAGGTTCTTCCATTCATACATTCATACAGGAGTCATACATTAATATTTAATCCACATCTCCTCCTCTTTTGGTGAGCATACCAGGAAAGGTAAATGAAATACCAGGAAGCAGGAAAATTCAGCAGAGTTTGGTGTTTTCTGAGGGCCATCCTGGAGGCAAAACCAGGAAACTGCCCTCCTATGCCAGAGATGAGTGGAAGAAATTTGTTTTCTATTGTATTTCCTGACAGTCTTGAAATATGCTGGATAGTTTGCAGGAAAGCATGTTATTGATTTAACCCATCATAAACTTTTGGGGAAGGTGGAATAGATATTCAATTGAGTTCTGATCTCATAATTAGTTTTATAAGGACTGAAACGTCTATAAAAGTGCCTTCAATTCATGTTTTCAACTTAACTTTAAGCAAATCAATTCATTTTTGTGGCGTGAAAGCTAGCACATCTGCTAACAGAATCGGTGTTTATTTAAGTAGCAATAGCACTTACACTTATATGCTGCTTCACACTGCTTTACAGCCCTCTCTAAGTGGTTTACAGAGTCAGCATATTTCACCCAACAATCTGGGTCTTCATTTTACTGACCTTGGAAGGATGGAAGAATGAGTCCACTTTGAGCCTGGTGAGACTCGAATTGCTAAACAGCTGGCAGTCGGCAATCAACAGAAGTAGCCTGAAATCATTCTAACCACTGCGCCACCGGGGTTCAAGTACCTATACAGGTAGTCTTTGACCTATGACTGGTCAAAGTTACAACAGACCCCTCAAAAGCTACTGATGATCTTTTCCAAGTTACAATGACCATACAGTCACCCCTCCCACAGTCACACTTTTATGGCTATTTTCACAATCCAGCAGTCAAGTGACTGCTCTGTATGATTTTTTTTTGCCAGTTTCTGGCATTTACTTCCAGTGCTTGATGTGACTAGCACTGATGATGTTACCTAGTTTGGGTAATAAAACGTCTGCAAAAAAACATCTGCAAGAAAAGCTCAGAGAGCATCAAGAACCTCTCATTTCAATTTTGAGCTATATTGTCCTTTATTAGTTTACTTCCAGTTTCCGGAAAAAATGCCAATTGGGGAAAATTAATTCTCTTAATGACGATTGGAAAAAATGTTGAAAAATTGGCTGAAGTCACATGATGCTTGATACCCACCTGCAGCAACTTGCGACTGTAATTCTGAGCTCAATTACAATTGTAAGTCAAGGATTATCTGTATAGACTTCCACACTGGAAAGTCCGATGCTAAGGTGATTTAAAGCTGTAGGAATCATTCAATTTTCTATTTCTTAGGCCATAAGACAGTCTGAATATTATGTGGTAAACAGATTAATTTTCCAGATTAATTATATTTATACATTTACTCAAATTCAGCACAATCATTGCAGAATGCCCTTTTATGCATGCAGGACTCTTTCCAACTACTGGAAGACATTAGCTCCTGCCACTGTCGGTGCTGCTAGCCATTGCTCAACGTCATAGACACACAGTGCTGACTCAGCTGCAATAACGTTGGTATTCATCTTACTTGTTAATCATGCATATCTATCCAAGCAACACATGTGCAGCTGCAATGCAACGTGGCATGGTTCCTTTCTTCAAGTTCGAAATGATCCCACTACAGTTCATTGCAAAAATTAGAAAAGAGATATCAAGGGTAAGTGCGCAAAATGACTTGCAGAAGATGGAAGAAGAGAAAGAGTTCCACTTTGCAAAGTTTCTATTTCACCTCCTGGAAATAATTGACAAACTTTTGCGTCCAAAGAAGTCTAGAGGAAACACTTGAATTTATGTTATAATGTAAGATCATTTGTGCTAACTGAAATTTGTTTATTGAGATCTTCATGTAAATTGATGCAAATTAGGTGATCTGTGTCAGTTGCGTAATGACATAATGCAAATAATGTAGGCCACATTTGTGTAGACCACAAATGACATACTTTGGGATTAACGAACATTTAGAAGTGAAAAGACACCTTTCACTCAAATTATTCCATTAAATAGAAGATTCCTGTATTATTATTATTATTATTATTATTATTCCTACTAGTATTAAAAGTATTTCTAATTCCACTTAGTAACCGGAATTCAGGCACGGACAAGCTACAAAGGTGGTTAAAACATTAAATGATTCTGTGCATATAATCCATGAAAAATAATACTGTAATAGTCCAATAGCAAAATTCATCTAATGAATAGCGCAGGAGACCAAAAATGCTGTTTTCTCAAAAATTAAACCAAATGTCAAAGAGAACAGGAATATCGTTGAATCACTGGGAGGTGGGTGGCATATCAATTTAATGTATTGTTGTTGCTGTTGTTATTAATTGCCTGTGTCAAAAAGATACTGAGGCAAAGGATGAAATAACAGATTTAAAAAAAACAATTTCTGTGCTGGCATTTGGAAAAGGAAAGAGAAAATAAGTCATTTTCAGATTTATTTATTTTTTAAATAGGAAAATGCATGGGATTTGACTGGGGAAGAGGAATTTGAGAAACAAATGACAATCTGCCTGTCATTTTGAATAGTCGGCCTAGAATGTGATTCAAATCTCTATTCATGGTTTTGTTGAGGGCTTCCTGTAATTTTGTTCCAAACGCTGCCCTGAGAGGACTCTCTGACCAATCTGCCAGTTTTGCTAATACAAATTAATGAAGTGGCCAGCCTATGATACCAAGGGAGAGAAAGGTTATTTTATTAATGCTGCATATAATTGCTTTTTGAATAGGAAAGAAATCTCTATAAAGCTTCTGAGTTATAGCTTAGCCTTCTCATAATATTTGGACTACAATCTAAACGTGGCCCGCTTACTTGCATTCCAATAAATATATGAAACAAAAGGCAATGAACCGGAAATGTTTTCCATTAGAAATGCTTCATGAAAGAGAAACTCAGAAGAAGTTGCAAACGTAAGAGGAGATCCCAAGAATTACTGGTGTTCTTGATAGTGCCTGCATCAACCTGTGGAAAGCCCATGGCTGTTTTCAAAGAAGGGAAGGGAGCGGGAATGTATAGTTTCTCTTGGAGTTCAGGAAAATTAGAAGAAAGTTTCAAATTCAGAAATCTTACCCTGTCACTTGGGGTAATGGGATTTTAGATACGTTTTCTTCATCCGCTGTCTTTCTTTTTCATTTTTGACATGGATCATTGAAAGACAAAAATTCCCAGAGTGTTATCATTTAAAAATAAATACGAATCAGCTTTGGGATTCTTTTTAATCACACAGAGGGCTGGAAATGATTGAAATACAATGAATAAATCTGGGAAACCAGCAATATCTGGAACAGCCTCAGTCAGCTCCGTTGCTATTTTTAAAGCTCTCCTTGGCCTTGTTCATACAACATGTTTAACTGGATCAGTGGAGAAAGTGGATCAGTATGTTGATGGAACTTCCAGATGAGGTGAAATGATCTCATCAACTAATTTCTAAGGCAATCGTTTGCAAAGGTTGTATTTCCATGACTCTCTGGAATGATAAATGTTTGTGTGACCTTTCCTGCCATGACTAAAACTCATGATTTCATTGGTGCTGGGCATGAGTGAGTCTTTTTTAGGAGGAAAAAAAAGACCAAGTCCTGGGTCATGTGCTGCCAGTGAATAATACCAGGAAAAGGGACATCTTGGGAGAAGGACTGGAAATCTGCTGGTTTTAGCCATGGCAGAGCTGAGCCTTATGCACCTTCTCCTTCAACCGTTGCAAATGCTGACATGAATAATTAGGGATAGATTTTTGTATGAACCCTGTTAAGTTTTTTTCATGGAAACCAGCCATTAGAAGCTGTGCTTATGTTTTATAGTTTACTCTGTTATAGCTCACAAGCAAGTCATGTTTAATCAAACCATGACTGAAGAAGAGGGTGCCTATGCACAAGTTTGCCTGCTGCGCCAATTGTGCCTCTTTCTGGACCGGGAGGCTCTTCTCATGGTCACTCATGCCCTTGTCACCTCTCGTTTAGACTACTGTAAGGGGCTCTACATGGGGCTGCCCTTGAAGAGCACTCGGAGACTTCAACTGGTTCAGAATGCGACCGCGCAAGTCATATAACACGTATCCTCCGCGAGCTGCATTGGCTGCCAGTGGTCTTCCAGGTGCAATTCAAGGTGCTAGTAACAAGTTTTAAAGCCCTACATGGCTTAGGAGCGGGGTACCTTCGAGATTGTCTCCTGCTGCCTTATGCCTCCCAGCACCCAGTTAGGGCCCACAGAGAGGGCTTGCTACAGGTCCCGTCAGCCAAACAATGTCGGCTGGCGGGCCCCCATGCTAAGGCCTTCTCTGTGGCAGCGCCGACCCTCTGGAACCAGCTCCCTGCGGAGATCAGGACCATACCCACCTTGTTGGCCTTCCACAAAGCCACGGAGACCTGGCTTTGTCAGAGGGTCTGGAATTGATGTGCCCCCCTCTTTTTGAAGGTCTTTCTGAAGGTTTTTGAATGTTGTGTATGTATGGATTGTGGTTTTAGACCTTTTACATTGTAATATATTGTATTTTAATTGTTGTTAGCTGCCTCGAGTTCCCCTGACCGGGGAAATGAGGCGGAGGATAAATCTAATAAAAAATAAAATAAATTTAAAAAAATGTCTCCAAGTTTGTGAATCACGGGAACTTACTGGTAAAGGCGGACGTTGGCTTTCTGATGTTCATCTGCTTTTTCATCCGGTACTGGTTCTCTGATCTCTCGGGTCCTCTCTCCCAGCGTCGCCTTCATGATCTGCATCAGCTCCGGGCAGTCTTTCTCGTTGTCGACGATGGCAATTTGGGCACGTCCACCTCTCTCGCCATCCCGGATGCTCCGTGCCAGGATCATTCCCTGGTCAATGGGGATAAGACCAAACAATGCGAACCACAAGCCCTCCAGCACGGTTACAGGGAGTCCTTGATTACAACTATCGGTTTAACGACTGTCTGAAGTTATAACAGCCTTTAAAAAGAAGGAACTTATTATTGCTTTTCAAGGTTACAACCAGGGGTGGGCTGCAAAAAAGCTAGCAACGGGTTCTCTGCCCAGTTGCTGGGTGGGTGTGGCTATGGTAGGCATGGCCTAGTCACCTCCTGCACTACGGCGTGGGGCCATTTTCGCCCTCCTCAGCCTCCGGAGGCCCTCTGGAAAATGGCGCCATTTCCGGATTCCTGCGAGGCTCATTTTTTGCCCTGCCTGAGTCTCCATGCGGGCCCTGCACTTATCTGGGATCCAAAACGGGCCACGTGTGGCCTCCTGGGAGGGGAGGGGAGGGGTGAGGTGAGGTGGGAGGTGTGGGTGGCGTAGGGCCAGCCAGGAGTAGGATTTGGGGGGTTTGCCGAACTGGGCAGACTCTTAGCGAGAAGTTTAGCTGAACCCATGCGAACCCCCATCATCCCACCCCCTGGTTACCACTGTTCCAGCCTCCTCATAGTCATACTCAAGAGCCTCGGGGGCGCAGTGGTTAAATGCAGCCCTGCAGTCTCTGCTGACTTGTTCAACAGGTTGTCAGATGGAATCCCACCAGGCTGAAGGTTGACTCAGCCTTCCATCCTTTCTAAGGTCGGTGAGATGAGGAGCCAGATTGTTTGGGGGGCAATATTCTGACTCTGTAACCGCTTGGGGAGTGTTGTAAAGCTGTGATAAGCAGTGTATAAAATCTGAGTGCTATTGTTATCCATGTTGTAAGCCACCCAGAGTCCTTCGGGAATTAGGCGGCATAAAAATGTAATAAATAAATAGTCACATGATCAAACTTCAG